>JARFOD010097057.1:11590-31693 GCA_031763545.1 Mopalia muscosa | reverse complement strand
ACCAGCGCCCTCGATACATTCAGTCAGGCATGTTCTCTGTATTGCTATGTTTACCAGCGCCCTCGATACATTCAGTCGGGCATGTTCTCTGTATTGCTATGTTCACCAGCGCCCTCGATACATTCAGTCAGACATGTTCTCTGTATTCCTATGTTTACCAGCGCCCTCGATACATTCAGTCAGGCATGTTCGCTGTATTCCTATGTTTACCAGAGGATACTATGCTACTTTAATATTAAGTTTGAAGCTCTCAGAAACTCTGCAATTATAATGATACCAATATTTAAAACCATACTTTGTTAGCTACCTAATATTATTGTCTAACCAGTTTGAATTTTGCAGATGAAGATTTGAATTTTGTCGTAGAAGACAGACAACAACCCCTTTTAGATTCTAACATAACCCGGTTAGCTGGTCTCGTGTCTAAACTATTTTAATATCTGATATATAATATAAAAACTATTTTACCCTATACTATTTTCGAAATCTCCGAGGAATAGGGTTGTTTTAAATTTCGCTAGAATTAGTGACAGTGGGATAGCGGAATTCAGCATCCGTATACAATTGACAGTAGTTTTTAATGGTGTAGTTATTTGCACATCAAATATCACTCTGATAATGTTTGTGTTAAGGCTTTATGCAGATAAGAAAAAATATATATCTTTTTTAGGATGCAAACAATTTGTTGTTGAAAATTGCCAGCGAATCTTTTTTAAAATAAAATTTACTCTGTATTTACACCGATTCGGAAAAGTTACATTAGCCTACTCCTTAACTTCCGTGTTCCACCTCTCCAAAAACAAGCGAGACCGTGTATCGTGTGTTTGCTCTTCAAGTACAAACTTCCTGTGGCTGACTGGTCCATATATTAAACAGTCCATGGACAGACATATCGGCTCTAACCGAACGTAGTCGACCGTCCTCCCACACAGTATATGTCAGCTGCCCGCTGATACAGTCGGTCGATACAGAGTGACACAAGACGACTACATTATCATCTCATTATGCCAGATTCAGGCAGTATGGAATCTGTCAGTTCCAGAGGACATAGCTTCTAACTATTGCTTGTGTGTCAGAGTCGGAATTTGGATACTGGCCTGTATCACTAACATTACTATAACTCACTCGTAACCCTTGTCATCTGTGTGATGCGAGTACATAATGTTCGCTGTTAATGCTCTGTCCTGTTTGCCATTTCCAAACAATGGTACGCTAAGAGGAGATCTAAAACGGTAAGCCTTCGTGCATTGTCTGCACTTTTATATGTAACAATTGCCTTGTTAGATATCACAGTTG
The DNA here is from genome assembly GCA_031763545.1 of Mopalia muscosa. Lineage (NCBI taxonomy): Eukaryota > Metazoa > Mollusca > Polyplacophora > Chitonida > Mopaliidae > Mopalia > Mopalia muscosa. Next base: position 30,397 of record JARFOD010097057.1, on the reverse strand, counting down.
AATATTGCATTTAAATAGCGTTTTTGTGTGTATGTGTGTACACAGTAGAGGTTATTTCTGTATATTGTTTTGGGGAATCAGTTTGGGTTTACCAATGTGCTAGCTTTAACCTCTTACCATATGCTATATTCCTGGCATTATTATCGATTGATCATTGACGTTGTGCTTGGAGAATGTACTGTCGATAAGGATCAGGCTTTATAATAGCATTCAACTTGAGCTTCCGAAGGATAAACTTTGTAATACACAATAAACACATCAATGTGATCGTGTGAAATAAAATTTACGTATATATATTCCATACTTGACTGACTGACTGTATACATTAAGGATCAAGACGATGGGGCAAAACTTTACAATTATAGTACTAAAATGCGGATAAAACTACTGATGTCTAATGCAGTGTTACCCTAAATGAACTAATTAAACAGTTATTTTAGCAAAAAAAAAAACCGACATCCAAAGATAAATTGTTCATAGATAAAATACAGCAACGTAAATGACACTGTTTACACGGGCTAATTGATTTTGTATCCGCATGGGCTTGCCAATTTGCTTTCAGTAGATCCACATTAGTAGGTTAATATGAGAGGACGGACTAAGAAAGCTGGACATGGATTGATTCAACTTTGATAGAAACATTATTATAAAATGTCTAACTACATCCAGTAAAATATATGGCTATACGAATATCGGTTAAAGAATGTTAAATGTTCCCTATAGGAGGAACACTAATGATGTATTTATCTACATGTACGGTTCAAAACAGTTCATCACTTATTCTTTATATGTTATGTTTTAACATTGCTTTAATGACATACTGACAGAGTGGACTAGATACTGTTTAACAGAGGTCATTGTTAGGATTTCGACAAGTATTTAAATGAAATATAACATAATATATACACCAGATCACGTGATATGCATAAAACAGAACAAGAAGTTACATAAAATATTACACTACCAGATGAGGTTATGTATATAATATATAACAACTAGTTAAATGAAATATAACATAATATATACACCAGATCACGTTATATGCATAAAACAGAACAAGAAGTTACATAAAATATTACACTACCAGATGACGTTATGTATATAATATATAACAACTAGTTAAATGAAATATAGCATAATATATACACCAGATCACGTTATATGCATAAAGTTACATAAAATATTACACTACCTGATGACGTTATATGAATAATAAAGACGAAGTGGACTGAAATATGACATTACCAGATGGTGTTATATACATAATAGATAACAACATATTAAATGAAATATGACATTACCAGATAGCATGCATAATATATAAACATGCAAGTTACATGAAATATGACATCGCCAAATCGATTATGACGTTATGCAGAAAGAAGATTTAGCTATAACATCACCAACTGACCTCATGTCCATCTATCGAAGATTAAGCTACATGACCAATGAATTAACCAAGTGACCCTAATTATACCACTGGTTTATAATCATTTAAATTCAGTCTTAAATCGTTTAAACAGAATTGTATAGTTTGGATATTATAATGACACTGGATTAATAAATAAATGTTCCTGAGAATATCCAAATTCATATGTTGAATAAAATAGACAGCTACGTGTGTACCATCATAAGCTAGATAGTACATGTTTATCAAAGGCCATTGTCAAAGATTAAAGTTCAGACCTTCAGTATAATTTATGCTGATTTTAAATTGATTCTATTTTTGGCTCGAGTCGTGTAAATGTTCCTCTGTTCTTTTAAGTGTTTATTGTTTTAACAAGAGAGACAGGTTTTAATCTAAATGTAATCATGTCCCAAGAGAAGCTCAGGCTGATTTGATGTAGGTTGTAGAATACATCGATCTTCACTTAACTGCATATAATTTCGCAGGTACTTGGCATTATATATAATTACCTCTTAAACTCTGGTGACATATATACAAATTTGGAAAATAGCCTATCAGCGTAGTGAACACATATACACATGTTTTACCTTCTAAGGCACTGATCAATCCGTCAATAACTATAGTAGTTATAAACTGAGACTAGATTTAAGAAGTCCGTTTGTTTTAAAATCAGACTTGATATGGTATTATTATATTTACTTATGAGATTAAACCATTTTTCCACAATGAGAAGTTATTTGTCTCCACCCATTCCGACAAGTAGATAACCGTGTTCATACGCATACGTTTCTGATATGAATGTATTTTTCACTAGCTGAGAATTGAATAATATGTTAATTAAAAGTTATTGTTATTGTTGTTAACTTGAATTATCTTCCTATATAAGTCACAACACGTTGCTGATGCTATATTGGCATATATAAAGACATAGATAAGCCGTAATGGATTGAAGCAACTTTGTCTGCTATTAAATTATAAGAGCTTTCTATATCTGAACTTTCGGATGAAATGTTATGTCATATTTTATTGAATATAGTCCACGGAACTCTCTCACTATCACGCAATAACCGTATAGCATTAAAACCTTGATATCACGCAGAATACAGACAAACCAACCAAACCCAGGTTCATTAAAGGCCAGTTACTACATAGACTGGCCTCCGACTGGTCGTGACACCGTGATTCTATGTGTGGCAGCTTTTTAATTACAGCTTGTCTTACATGACATCGTGTACTTAGGGGGGAATTAAACGGAAAAACAAACACATGGCTAAATGTCACAGTACTTGTCGAAGCCAACGTGGAAGACACTTTACCTTATAGGATCAAACTTATACGTGTGAGTAAACATGTGTCTGGTAGCAATTAAATGACGAAGAAAAACAAAAGCTTTCGCTTTGCATAAAAAATTATATGTTCGAATTTTACAAGTATTTGATATGATATAAGGAGATATTTCCTTTTAAGAATAGCTTTGAGGACAAACTCTTTTTGAAAATTTTCTGGACGTTGAATTTTAGTCTTGTGAGATAGTTTGGCATTTACTAAATAACTAGCTGAGAGCAATTTGCAATTAGTTGTATAAGTGCCGATCCAGTTTTAGTAATCACGACTGTCGTGTAAGTTAAATAACCTTAAGAATGACGTTAAACACCATCAAAAAATAATCATAGAATGTCTGGGTGACAGAAAGGATCGTTTCGTTAATATTGAACGCATGTTTTAATGAAGTATTTAAATTCATTGATAGATTATTGCTGTAACGTTGTGCGTGAGTGTTTTTTTTAGCAAACACATGAGTATAATGCTTGTGGGTACCTAACTGGCCAGTTATATCATTTAATACGGTATCGATGCAGCCTCATTGAAGTCTGCTGGACGAATTTCCATTTTCAGTTTTTCTGCTATTTATATTAAAACATTTTTTTAGGTTACTCAATAGGGTAAAATTAAAACTTTTGGAGAAATATAAACATAAATAATATGATTCTGTACAAATCAAAAATGCTTTTGGATGTCACATTTAAGAGTCCAAATTCACAAAATACAAATTAGGTTATGACTTATTGAGAAAACATCATTTAATTCAATGATCCGTACAAAGGTTTTTTATGGAATCATTGTCGTATATCGTTGGATTTTAATTAGGGAATATTTAATGAGTTGTGTCGGTTTTCATTTGGTTCGTATAGTTCTCAATGCAATACTTGGACTATTTCACTCATAAAGCATGCGGTGCAAATCTTTATATGACGGGAAGAGTTTAAGCTAGATAGGCTGATCACACTACAAACTATGGTCAATTGAAACCAGGCCAATCAATTGTCATTCAGACCATAACATGTTCACTTCTGAAGCTCTAACAAACTTAGGTCCCCCCAATGTCTAGCGATTTTCATACACACAGCTCTCATTTAATTTATTTACTACAGATTTGAATTGTCAATGTCCTAACAATACAACTTTGAGTAGTCTGTTAACATAATTGAATGCACAAAAATATACTCGGTCAACAGAAATTTAACAAGTTTTCTCCTGGTGATATACCAAACCATCTATAAATTATTGGCGTTTAGGAAAATGGCACATTAATACACACACAACTCTAACTACAACAGCGAGTTAAATGAACGAATCAGTCCAGGTCTTTTAAAGATAGACACGATTCTGATCTGGAACCGGTTGCTATGAGCGCTATAAATTAAATTTAATCCGCTATAATAACAATGACGTCATGTCGTGTTTAATGCTCCCCTCAAATCCGCTATTAGCGATTTAGTCTGTTATTTGCAGCTTAACCTTATAGTACGAACATCAGCTACTTGGGTTGCCATAGAAACATTCTTTCCACTGTTGCATCTTGACGTCTCATATCATTTCTGCAATGAGATCGTTTGAATCAAACAAACTTGTTATTTGTAGGAATACCTTTTCCCCATCTATTGTGTTAATAAACTAAATGATTGTTGGTAGCTACCTTTATAATACCTGCATACCTATATCCAATTTGCACCATTGAACTTACTAATTGTTTTTATAAATGCATACCTGTTCTAATTATATAATCTGACATAACAAACTGTATCAATTATTTACGCAGCGAATTTGAAGCCATGGGGGTTGATATAATGTTGTAAACGCCTATACCGTTGAACTTGACGTCCAGAGTATTTATACGAATTACCGCGTTACTTGTTATTTACCTGTCATTATAAACGTCAGATTCAACAGATATCAGCTTCATTTATTATTCACGGCTACAGCCAGCTGTCCACAAAACCCTGCACCTACACGTTCATGCGGGTGGCCCGAATGATGGTAACTTGAGCTCCTTTATACAGTGTAATTAAGGACATCGCTGTATCGTTGTGTTAAAACGACTCGTAATGACTCGACAGGCACTTTTATGTATTACAAATCCACCAGTAGGAAACCTCTCTTTTTTATTTATAGCTGAAGTGATCTGGCTTGACAGAGGCTACTTTGTCGTCCTTTACAAAACCAGGGACAGTGTAAATAACAAAGACAAGAAGATGACTGGAATAAAGGTCCAAGTTGATGGTTTCTGATCGCTTACATCTGATTCCCTTGAGATGCATGGATGACATGCAGCTACCACATCTCCCTTACAAGAGGTAACCATTGTTTGCTTAGCTTATATTGCTGTATGATTAACCCTGTTTTGCGAAGTACTGTGGTCTGTATCATGTACACAAGTATCATGTCTGTTAACAGAAACAGATGTTGGTCTTTCAATTTTTTTTATTTTTTTTTAGGGCCTACTGCTGTCAACAGTGTAGGCTTTTATCAAACAGAATAGATAGATATAAATAAAACAAATTAATTGTTCGGTCCATTTTATTAATGTTAAAAAACAAAGTAATATCCATCGAATATATCGTTTATAATTTGTATTATTGTTTTAGAATCTGATGCTAATGTAGAGAGGCCTGTCGTTTTTGTTGGTGCAAATACAAGATGGACACGCGTGTGGTGTTTACCAAGAAAGGCAAATTAAAACATGCAGATGGTTTGAATGGCGACATCGATATTGGTGAAGGTGGTTCGTCCGAGGAAGACGATGTGTTTATATCAGATCCAACAATAGATCTCGATGGATCTCTCACAAAGCCTCTTATGCACCCAAGGCAAAGGACAAAGGGCAAAGGTTATAGGACACGCTCGTGTTGTCGTCTGCTCAAGCCATGTCTATGTTTTGTGTTTCTCGTACTTGGAATGGGGGCGTTAATGTCTACTGTGCTATACTTTGTCAATCGTAATAAAATAATTGGAGAAAATAAGCCTGTTTTCTCGGACACTTTTGATGAGGCACAAATTCTGGGTTGTTCTGAGATTACTGCAGAAGATGTTTGGGTGGTTGGATTACCAAAGTTAATTACTGAGTCAGCCATAAGAATGGTGGATGTTAATGGAGATGGTGTATTGGATGTGATCACCGGCTTCGGAACGGGTGAGTTAAATAGGGCCTAAAATGTAACTGAAATCGAATGTCTCATTCCAAATGACATGAAGCTAAACCCGAATCTTCGTTTAGTTTCTAGTAGTATAATCATTTAAGAAATGATACAATCAGATCTGAAGTAGCTCCCCAATATTTTATAATTACCAAAACCGGGGAGCTAGTTAATGGGTATTTGGACACGCTAATTAAACAGGCCCGAAACAGTGCTTCTTAATAATGCCACTATCTGTAGTATGAAACAAATGGCGTCAAATTGTTCCTGTGACATTGCCAATGTGCCAAGCATGCATTGTCTCTTTACCAAGTTGAGGCGCATATCATTGAGATATTAGATATTATTATTAAATACTATTATGGAAAATTCTTTTTTCACCTGAAAGGACAAGAACAGGGATTTTCGACTAGATACCAATCATTCCCATTGTTTCTTTGGGATATCTTATATATGTCCATATAACATCATAAAGGAGAATACCGGCGATGACGTCATGGTTTCGAAACATTTTAGTAAATGGGATCTTGCACAAAAAATCGTTTTAATACAGGTATTGGCCCATTTTGAAAAGGTGGAATCTATAAAATCTTAGAAAAACACGGCTCTTCAAACATGGCTCGGTGGAACACTTTATAGTTTTGTGTGGAACCCTCACAGCAAACTGTTCGAAGTATATCCCTTTCTTTTATGGAAAAGACCGTTTTTGTCATATTGCTTCCATATAGAACCATCTTCCTTTTTTAAAGAACCCTCAAAGAACCAATATTTTTAAGAGGGTAGCACTGTATACATGTACGTTACACACTCATTGTGACATGCTTGGCGGTCTTAGTTTATATGCTATTTTACCATTAGTTGTAAAACGTCTGAAGACGAAAACAAATTATGGGATGTCAACGGGCATGTCTCATAATGTTCATTTCGAACTGGTATACAATGTTTTACCCCCAACTTATTATATCCTTTGCTGGATTATGTCTAGCCCAATAAATATTTCTGGTGTCCAATTGATGATGATCACTTTGGTACACTGGTATGAAATAGGACTATTTTAGGACTAAAAAAATGTCTTGTTTCCTCTAACCCGACCGACCCTACGAAGTATAGCTCCGAACCTAAAGTTTTTATTGGCTTTTGAAAAAAAATGAAAAAAAAATTCAAAAGACCTTTACAAAATGGCATATTTTAATAGCAAACTCGTTTTTTTGTAATGTTTTTCGGTCATGGAGCATCTGTATACTTTTATTTAATGTCTACTGTTCTGTACAACATATGTTTATGTGAGGGATATCAAGTCAAAATGTTATATCCAATAGATTGTCATTCTGTTAATATTTCTTCATTCAGGGGCCGACGGATACAACATACCGGATATTGTCTGTGATATTTATTTTAATGGAACAAAGCCTTGTCATGGAGGTCTATTGGCACTAGAAGGTCGCACAGGTAAAGAGTTATGGCGGCACTATGCTCCACATGAGATCTATGCTTTGAACTGCAATGCTGACCTGAACAATGATGGGGTCCTGGACTGTCTTGGGGCTGGACGAGCTGGGGTGAGAAATCTTAATTTGTTATTTTACAACAGTTTTAAACAATAAAACTTCAATACATATCGGTATAGCATAACCCACAGCATGTAGTACCCAATCAGCAGTACTTACGAACACAACGTTATTACCAGATCACCCAGGCCCATTCTTATCTAAGGTTCTAGAAAATAAAATTGCATGGATCTCATTGTGTAATCCTTTGCCTCATTAACACGAGCCAAATATGGCTGACCGGACAGTTAAAAAGTGCACGTTAAATTTTAGCGTTTAAATATTACTGGGTTTAAATGATTACTGTATTATTCTAACTAAAGAAACAATACTTATTCCTCAAGGTATTCCAAGCCGTAAGTGGAAAAGAAGGGAGATTACTCTGGGATTTTGGAAGCCAGGAAGCTAAAAATGAAATCATGAATGTGTACACACCTCAATATATAACTGATATAGACGGGGACGATGTGATCGATATTCTTGTAACACATGGTGGAGATCCATTACAAAATCCTGGTAAGCGGTATTAATCCACATAATAATACATAATGTGCACGAAAGAAATATAATATACACATGTATAGGTTCAAAAAGTTCTGGGTTAATCCATATACCACATAACTGAAAGGTGAAATAGATATTTAAACAAACATAAAAGGCCATCATATCCGTAATTAATTTTTTAATATAGCAATTGGTAATTATTTCGTGACGGTTGCATCAAACTTTTACTGGAAGTTTTGGGAATGTTTCAAATATCCGTTATCAGGTTTGTGACTGTTCTTTCTCATGCAGGCAGCAAGCATCGTCTCTCAGGTCGATTATTGGTAATGAGTGGAAGGACAGGGAAAGTTTTAAAATGGGTTGGCGTTCCTGATAAACGAGAGGTCTACTACTCACCTCAGGTTTACAGTCAATTAGATAACACCGAAGTTGTGCTGTTTGGAACCGGTGGTGAGACACATCCAGGATCCTTGTGGTTCGTCACACTGAAAGACCTATACAAAGGAAACATCAATATGGTGAGAGGCAGTGAAATTAAGCTTCGTTCGAAATCTGATTAATTTTAAAACTTATCGTCTGTTTTGAGTTAATCATATGATGGATTTGTGTTATATATTTTGAAATTTATACTAGATATATTAAACAGAAAGTTCTTGAAAAAAGTGTTCGTCGTGTAGATTTTAGGGGGAGGAGATGATGCTATGAATATGTATCATTCGTCTTATAGTCAATCACATTGTGCTGTGTTCTTCATTAGGCTGAGCGCATATACGAGGACCATCATAAGGGTGTGATGACTCCACCAGCCTTGGTAGATTTAACGGGGGACGGGGTCGTGGATATTGCTATCTCCCTGTTCAACTCCACGGTGCTCGTCATAGACGGAGAAACACACCAGTACCTGTGGAACTATACATTCCCCATGTCGGAGTCTTACAGGTACACATCACTGCCTCAACAAGAACCATGATTGTTCTTCCTTATTAACGTTGATGAAATAAAATAATTCAAATTAGAATGTGAGCTAAGCTTCCCAACACATCTCTTTTGAGTATTCCGTATGTCTAACATTGTTAATCATTGGACCATCTGAGTCAATTATAAAATGTTAAATATCCTATATAAAATCTAACATTTCCAGGACATAACAGTGTCGGTTAAAATAATAGACTTTCACTTCTATAGGATATGCAAAGTTTTGTAAATGACAGACAACACACATGAGTGGCTATCTGGCTTTGAACAGTGGTTAACGTTTGAAACCCCTATATACTGAGCGAAAGAAATTGTTACTGGTTTAAAGTTTGCTTCATCGTCCATCGTACATTGTTGTGTTTTTTATCTGCTTTTTTTCTTTGTAATAACAGTACTCCGGCTGTTGGGTTTTTCAATAACGATACAGTGCCTGATTTCATGGTGAAGTACTCCTATGGACCTGGATTCCCACTCTACTATAAAGCGGCTGTGAGTTTTATATCGGCACAACAGATTATTTTTGATTGATGTAGATAGGGGAAAATAGACGCAAAACAGGGTCTTTTATTTGAAAAAGTTCCCCCCCCCCCCCCTTCCCCGGTGAAATGACCGCTGGAGATGTCTCATAAGTCAATGTTGTTAATGTCGCACTAAAAACTCGATGCTGAATCAGCATCAATTGGTTTTTGTCTAAATTAAACATTTTTGAACCATTTTTATTTTGATTTTCGGTGGTTTGATTTAATTCCCAACATTAAGATTTGGCGAGATGAGCCATTTTGCACTGAGGAGTTGCCAGCATTTTATTTTTAAAGTTAATATTGTGCTAGGTGGTGTGTTACCAGAATGAACTGGTTGAATTATTAGTGTTGGTTCAATCACAGTGTTTGGGTTGTTTTTAAATGAATGGTTAGGAATTTGCCTGACTGACCATTTCAGTACATGGCTAACTCGATTTGTGTGGTAATTAATGTTCATCAACCACTGGTGCTGCCGGTTTTCAAAATTGGGTTTAGTGATTAACATGGGCGATAATCCACGAAAAATTCAGTAAATACAGTTTTAACCTGTATGGCAAAGTAATGCTACATATACACGGTGTGTGACCATTTATGCATTGATACTACAGAGATGGTAACAGTCTACATAAGGTTCCCCGGGCTTCCCCGGCGGAGTGGACCGGGGTGCACGCTTTAGAGAGTGTATATGCCTCGCATCCATATATCCCCCTCATCTCTGGGGTCGCGAGGTCGATCACGCTGACTGTGTATGGGTTGGTATTTAACCAACCAGACAAAGGTCGTGGGTTTTCTGGGTACATTTACCGTCCAGTTTTCCTCTCACAATAATGCTAGTCAATGATCCGTAGTTGGGATTTAATCCTGTTGGTAAAACATTATATTGGAGGATACTGGCGTTGAGTGTACATAACTTACTTGTTTGTTCAAATTTTTGTAGACGACAATACTGGATGGGAGAAATGGCGAATCACTTTTGGATAAAACGATAATAGACAGTGTTGGGTCACAAGCCTCGCCGTTAACCGTCAGTGTAGAGGGACATGGTAATGATATCTTCCTCTTCTGGATTGCAAACTGTCTCGGTCACGAGGGGCAAGGCGGAGCTTACAAGTTCGTCAAAGGTTTGTAGGTCCTGTGGCCTTGTTTCATTGATCAGATTTTTTTTCCCCCTCAGTACAACATTCAAGGAATTGGATATACCTTATGGCAAACACATTCCACAAACAGAACATAATGAGGTTCTGGTATTATTATCTTTTAAAAGTAGATCAAAGTAGGAAATTCGGCATGTGTATTCATTTGTTTGTTTTTATGCTTTCTCAAGGTACAAACGTTCATGAACAAAGCCGCTCTGACTTCTGTCGTTTGCGGTTTAAGACCAACGGGTACTCAAAGATGTTTGCCTTAAGTTCTCAAGTGAAATCACCTGGAGTAGCCGTGTATTATTCAGGTTGGTACCTTTAAATAGGTTTAACTTGATCACCTATGATGGCATCTGACTTTAGAAAAGTTGATGATTTCACAAGTTTTTGTTAGTTCTTATATTTGAGAGATAACTTTCAAGTCTTGCTGGACCCCTTGGACTCAAAATGGCCCCTAAAATATGATCCCTTCTATTTATAATTAACCATTCAAACTTTATAATATATTGGAACAAATTATTCGAAATGATATTTGAAATAAGTTCAAAAGAGTCCATGACACAGAGTTGGATATAACTGAGAATATCACCGCAGAATAGGCTTCCCCTATACATTGTCATATGTTGGTGTGAAGCACGGCTTAGATTTTTAAACATGTTTTCCGAAAGATGATTGTTTTATTTTATATTATTTCCTAAGTTTGTACAGAAAAAAGACCACTTAAAATGTTGACAGCAAAATTTTGGAAAACTGAAACACTCTTATTCAGTTCAAGGCCTCTTCTACTAAACAAACAAAATTTGGTGTTATAGTTATAACATCTGAGAACTAAACCACCAAAATGTAGTTTGTTGTTTTCTGTCGAGATTAAATCAATTTGTAATAAACATTGACTTGATAACGGTGTAAGAAACAACACCGAAACGTCGTCCTAATAAACCCAGAAGTTGTTAATCCATAATAAGTGTTCCTGTGTTAAAGGGAGGTAATCTCACTAAACGACCTGCATAAAGAGAATGCTACACTCAATCATGACAAACCAGAAACGATTTCAAACATGCCCGATATACATCATCAAACAGGAAACTGAAACATATGCTAACTTAAAAACAAATATGTAAAAACAAAAACAAAAGTATTGCAAAACATTTGTATTGAGAAAAAGTATCGGTACAATAAGGTTATTGCTGTCAAAAAATGTGTTTATGCTGGGATTAGCATCTATAGTCCTACTTATCCCAGGTTCATGTTATCATAGCAATTTTTTTTTAAATTGCATCAGGTGGAATCTAGAACTTTGCATACCACGATTCATCCGATTTAAAATTGACATTTCTTCATCCATCACATTAATTTATATATATAGGCATAAATGCAATTGCAGTACTTCAACACCATATAGGGCCTATATATATCTTTGAAAATAAAACAATATTAATAACACTGGCACAAATTCCAAGGAGCCAAGAAGATCTAGAACTAGTTGGGACAGGGATGTCGATTTATTAGAAAACCAGCGAATCGTCTTATGTTCTTATGTTAAACTCTTAGGGACAAGTTTCTAAAAAAGGTCCGTATCTCGATTTGTTAAGGATATACTATAGACACCTCGAGATAAGGTATATTAACCTGGTATAGAAATATGAGCCACAAACAGATATCTTTCAGAAAAAGTAGCATACCACGTTGGATATGTCACGTAAAATTTGGATATGAAAAGCCGAGGACATTTTAAAAATTGAGTCCAATTTTGGACCAAATTAAATCTTTGCGACCATTGAGAATTACATGATATGAAAGCTAAAGAATATCTTGGACAGAATTTGCAAACCTATGTAAAATGTGTTAATCTGCATTTCTTTTTTTTTTTTTTTCTTCTTTTTTTTTTCCAATTGTAGTTTACTTTTATAAAATCATTGTTAAAGGGGAAGACCACCCAAAAACCATATTCTATAAATAAGTAAAAATTGTTGTGTGTAATACAATACATTGAATTCCATTTTCATAATCTGATCGTGACTCTGGTTATCACTCATTAAAGAGGATCACAAGAACCAGTTGAGTCATCAAATCCTGTGTACAGCAGACTTCACTGATCTATCATTGGATAGTTCAAAATTGGCTGAAAGTTGTTAACCAGAAATTGTATAATTATGTTACTCCACTTCTAAATATCGTTCAAAACTTATGAATATAAAATGACCATGGTCTAGTGATTTCGTCTCTCACTGGTCAAGTTTTTTCAGGTTTATAAATGATTACATCTCGAGGGAAGATAAAAAAAAACTTATTTTCCCATAGAGCATCATGTCAAGCGCTGGACCTGTCATTTCAAGCATTTTTATTGAGTTTCTCAAATTTCTCTTTAAACCCTATAAAAAAAATCGCCCAAACGTTTCATCCGTTATGATGAAATTCATACTGAGTGTCCAGCTAGTTAAACCGTCGATGTCGAGGATCTTCGTGATGTTTATGACGCCCCACACGAAACCCATCTGATTGAGGTGTCCTTGTACCACGTGTTGTGATTGTGCTATGTTTTCTTTGTGCCAGTGGTGTCAAGGGTGGTTTCCTCAACCAGTTGGGCTAGCATTTCATTAGATCCATGAATGAAAAACCCTAATTCCAAAATAACAAAAATACTGTTAATTACATACCATTATGCACACAGGTCACGTGCCCTTGAAGTGGGTATACTGACTTACAAAAGCTTAAGCTATTACGGACTCAATGCACCGAAACAAACTCAACTCAATGTATATAGGAAGTTCTTTTTATTGAAAAAAGTTTTTATTTAAATCTGATTTATATCAATCGAAATATAATATAATTATATATTTTAAATAAATGAAAAGAGAAAAATTTGCTTGCCTCCACCGGGAATCGAACCCGGGACCTCGCGGTTACAGGCCCAACACTCTAACAATTATGAACATTTGCAATACACACATCTTTCTACATTAATCATACTTGCACACTGACGTTGGCCAATTAACTTATCTACATGATATCTGACACCTGGAAATCCAGATGGATTTTAAACTCGAGTTGTTATGGGTTACATAGGGTCCTATAGGCATCTTGGGGGAATGCCATCCTTATATTAACATCGACAGCATTAGTGGAAACGAGAAGCATTTCTATTCAAATGGACTCATGCTTGTGGAACTTTATATTCTACTACAATACTTCGTGAATTAAATTGATAAAATATATCAAGCCAATACATACATTAGGAGTATAAACATCCGACCGTTATTGAACATGTTTCACGAACCTTGTACATGTATAGTATTTAGACCACGAGGTGATATTAATACAGGGCATATAGCAGGGCATTTGTTGCTATTATCCTGTATCGTCTACAGGAGGACACTGTTCCGTTTGCATGTTAAAGCATGCACAGACAACATGCATAGCGCATCTTTTGAATAGGTTACTTTGCTTGGTTACTTAGCAATCTAATGGATGTCAAGGTAAAGGTACAGGTAAACGACTAGGGGAACTTACACAGAGCTTGTCATTTCTTTAACAATTTGTGATTTGATTCTTATCCATATTATAATTACAATATAACAACTGTTATGTTTTGTTTATCACAATCATTGGCATTGAGCTTTTACACTTTTTTTCCTTTGGTATTTTTTTTTTTTTTTTTTTTTAAACATTGTTTTATAACGATTTTATTTCTTCAGGAGAAATCCCGGCTTCATTCCACCAAATGTATGCCTATGTTTATTTGGACGTTTGTCTCCACGAACAGGGGGCAATGGAGAATCGTTCTGGCCGAGTCTAGACGCCACACGACCACTGTGCTCTTCACCGCCCTCTCTTAGTCCTGAAATAAAGTTCATAGGTAAAATCAATCGTTAAAATATCGGAACAACTCATGTCGCATTAAAACGTAACAGGAAAAGACCAAAACCAGTCTAATATATACTGTACACATATTTGTTATAATTCATTCGAACATATACAGACAACCTACATATTGTTTGTTTGTTTGAGTGTTTGAGTATAGCGTCATACTCAAGGGTATTTCACTTATACACTGCTATATCTTCTTTACTGGAGGCATCCTACGGGAAACAACGTAAAACCCATCAGCGATTGCCGAAGTCACAACTTGTGACTCTCATATACCTAATGTGTATACTGGGAGACTTGAGCGGTACATCGAAGAAGGATAAGAAGTTCAACTAGCTAACCACAGCACTAAGGCCGCCGGTCAGACAAGCTAGAAGAAGATTTTTGGACCGATAACGATGTCCTTAATAATATTTCACTTACACTTGTTACGGTATTTACCAAACATGCTTGATGACACACTATGGCTATATACTCGAAGAGTGAATATCATAATTATAATACATAACGATATACATCGTTACACTTTGCTCTGCTGGAAATGACATGCTTGAATAAACTTAATAGTAGAAGCTGTTACAGCATGAGATAGGGTTTTTTTTTAAATCACGCAAATGCTATTCAAAATAAAATTTCAAACTTACCACCCTCCTCTCTTTTTATTGGTTTGATGTCCAATACATTATATGCCAGCATAGATATCAACGTCAAAAACAACATTGTTCTTGTCAAAAGAAAACACATCCGATTAAGATGACGGACGGAGCAGGGTGATTATAAGAGAACAAATAGATGTATTGGTTTCATATGTAATGTGATCAGAACTTCTCTAATACAAGCAAAATGGTTTGAGTACTTGTATTAGATTTCATATGTACCTCTGTATATGGACGTTTGGTCTGAAATAAAGTATTATTATTATTATTATATCAGACTAGTAAGCATAGAGAATGACAAACCTATTTGTATATAAGTAAAGGGAAAAGACTGGAGAACGAAACTTATAAAACAAACCTGAAAATTATCTGCAGATAGCACGAAGGTAGGAAACCAACTTGAACTGTCAGCAAATCAACAAAGCCCATAGTGACGATTGTCACCAATGACGTAATAACCACACCGCCTAGTTCCGACGCAACAGTCAGGTAAAGTTATAACGTAACGTAATTCGTACTCGGTTTTGTGAAAGTTGTATGTTACACAGCGTACTAAGTTTTAACCATTGTTGCACGACGTCACGTCATAATCAAGTTACTGTGTGACTTAATAAACTCAGGCCTGTGGCCACTTTCACTAAATGTCGCACGACAAATAAATGCCGTACGATAAAATTACGTCATGTTGAAATATAGCGTAAAAATATCGTACGATATTTTATTGTCGTACGACATTTTGTGAAAGGGGCTCCTGGTTTATCTCGGGGTTTTGTTTACGTTGATTAAAATCACTCTTGTTAAGTTGGTAAAATAATCCTGACAGGAGAGTGTATGACTCATCAAATGGTGACACTTTATTGAACTGTCTCCTAAATAGATTTAAATATAATTGGTTTCTTGGGTCGGTTGTAGACAGGTGACAGCTTTAGACATATGGTTGAATGATGTGACGTCGCAATCGACTTTGTGTGTCACTTTTACAAACTCAAGGCATTTTATTTGTTTGAAAGTCGGATTTTACACCATGGTATAAATAGGGTTATTGGACTCATGTCGTAACATTGTTCATCAGATATGGCCAGACCTATTCAAATTGATATAACACAAAAACATGAGATGATTCATAGTTGCTTTCATTAATAGACAACCCTGGGCCAGTGTATGTGATTATATTTTAGAGACACAAAACAAAAATCATTCCCGCATTTGCACGCTATATAGTATTAGAATACGCCATTCGTTTCAAATAACAGCAACTCTAACAGTATTGTCATATCTTCGAGATATAGTATTGCATATGCTACTCCCCCACAATTTGTGGAACATAACTCAATAATTAATTACAGGTATATTAACGTAGAGCCACTGGCGAGGGAGTGACAAAAAATTCGCTAATAATATTTGCAATGCCATTATTAAAGATAGTCCGAGTGGAAGTAAACCAAAACGTCAATAGGATCATCCATGGGTATAATGTATTGAAACTAAACCCACCGACGTCTTGCTAGAATATTGAGGGCATTTTGCAAAACATAAAAAGTTAAAAGCTTTCCTATGGATTCATTTAACTAGGAATCCACAAATCTGAATATTATGCATGTATGTGCACATTTACGGAAAACTTGAATGCACAGGATAACAATTAATTGGTAAATTCGATAAAGATCTACTGAAACGTAAGTCTCTCTATACTTCATAAACTCGGTTAGAGGGCTGGTCCTGCTATAATCAGAGACCGGAGTTCGAATCCTTATAGGATGGTGGCAGGCAAATTTTCTCCCTCAGCAATATATATATTTCAATATACATATATATATATATATATATATATATCTATAGATATATATATATATATATTCCTTGCTATATACGAGGTAGACTCAGACAAAATGTTATGAAGATAGTATATCAGTAATCTAGTGATTCCCACACGCCCTTATCACTGACTGATCTGCTATATCATTGATGGATATGATTTTCAGCTGCAGGTACATGTAGATGACAACTTTGCTTCCGATCACTCATCTGGTCAAGCACAGGACTTGACATTTGATTGGTTGATTGATTGATTGATTGATCGATAGGTCGATCGATCGGTTACGAATGGTCGATCGATTGATTGGTGTGTAATTAACTCCCGGGTCGAGTCGAGTTCACTAAAATAGTAATTATCCACTGTAAAAAGACCGTTTGGTGACTGTTTGTAAAAGAAATATTGATCAAGTGCTAATACAATATCACAAGGTTTAAACCCTGCTGCCCTACGCCACACTGCTTCTTTCTGCCGTCTGGTTCAGGGGAACAATATTTTCTTAATGCATTTCTAACAAATATGTTAACAATATAATTATAGTGGTGCAAAATGTAAAAAAAGCACAGAAAGAAATACTCTGAGAACGGCTCAAAACACCAATTAACATTTATTCGTATTCTGTAATCCACGTGAGATGCTCGGATGTCCACTAGTATAAACTCTGTGTCAACTGTTCTTTGACAATGAGTAAGTATTTGAAGAATTAAATGTAGCACTGTGAATGAATGGGATCATTCTGTTAAAACGATATGTTGTCTTGGTAACGCTTAAAGTTGAGAGGAAAGTCGTATGTGAACCTCTGGTACAGCCTTCCTGTTTCGAGGACATCTGGTCATCACATTGCCGTTTGCTTGTGAACAAACGACTTACGGCGTATGTGCAATCGGCACATCCACAAATTCTTGCGTGTGTTTGTAAAATCCAAATCGTCACTGCTAGTTTCATTTCGGAAATAAACTTGATTAGACGAAAGTGCATACGAAACCACATCGACACTTTGAGGTATTTGCTTATACCGTTACTCGCAGCTTTTCAAATTCGAATTTCTACGTCCAAATATAGAAACACAAGCGTTATTAGAATGGCAGAGACTTTTTTGAGACGCATTCGGTGATTTACGAAGGTGCCCCCGTATAATCAACCCATGCAAAGTTTTCTATCTAGTTAGTCATTGCACTAAAGTTGTTTATTGAACATTTTAACAAGAAACATTTCAGCTGTTTTCTATATAGACGTCTGTTCACGATGTCAGTGCGCCGCGAGGACTCGGTTGAGACCCAGCCATGTTATATTATGCTCAA
The DNA here is from genome assembly GCA_031763545.1 of Mopalia muscosa. Classification (NCBI taxonomy): domain Eukaryota; kingdom Metazoa; phylum Mollusca; class Polyplacophora; order Chitonida; family Mopaliidae; genus Mopalia; species Mopalia muscosa. The sequence continues at coordinate 12,188 of JARFOD010097057.1, read as the reverse complement.
TCGTGACGAATGATGTCACACATTAAACTGTATAATATGAGAAAAATTAATGAAATTATTTTTTTGTTAATGCAAAAAGCATATATTGTCCAATTAATCGGGCATATCCTTCTTAACGCATATATATTTGCCGAATTGTTTTAATTCTTCATGTTTTGACATATCGTTTGTTTCTTTGTTTGTCTGTTTGTTTGTTTGATTGATTGGGGTTTATCGCTGTACTCATATGTATTACACTTATATGACGACATGCCACCCCGAAGTGATTAAATAATAGAACTTATTAACAAACATATTGGGCCACAAATACATTGCAACGGGAGATAGATCTTTTAATGTAAAACAATTTTTTAGAATAATCATTTATGTCCTGGTATAACCAGCATTGTACTGTTAAAACGCTATCCTTTAATTGTTGCGAGGCATTTACATTGTAAATAAATATTTTAAATTTGTCAATGAAACGCAACCATTCTTTCGTTATGAACCAATTTATATCGTCTGTGATATAGTGAAAAAGGTAATTCTGACATACATCGTGTGTGTTTTGGGGCGGCGGGGTAGGTGGCGGGGAGGGGGGGGGGGGGGGGGGGGGTGT
>JARFOD010097057.1:0-11580 GCA_031763545.1 Mopalia muscosa | reverse complement strand
CGATGTATTTAAATTAAATTCGAAAAGGGGCCGAAGGCCAACTTATATTGTTTGTTTATAACCATATTGATTTATATAACATTTCTGCCTTGAAATATGACAATACAAATATAACTATACCATATAAAAATAACTTATGGGCAATTACTTCAAAACGTAACACGTCTATATTCTAATAGGCAGAGGTTTTTCATTTGATTTACTAGATGGGATATAAAAAAAATATTTAGGCCTATGTCAGGGCAAACGATATATTTACATAATGCGATTGATGGGCTCATGTAGGCCTAAGCTGGATATTGGTGTCGAGGATGTAATGTAGGCCTACTGACGCTAGGAATATAGTAGGCCAAACACAGAACACCACATTGGACTAGGCCTACATTGAAAGAAACTAACACATATAGTATATATGCCTACATCAGTGCACACGTGTTCCAGCTTCATCTCGTCTCCATGGTGATTACGTAAGGTTATTTGATAAACAGAAGTTTGGTATTTGCTCATGCTCTCACAAGACATGTTTACAATCATAGTTCAACTGGAGTAGGTCAACGCAGTACAGGGTTAGGGGGTTATGTCGAACGTAACATATCATGTAAGAGACAAGCTAAATATACGCCGTCAGCTTAAGTCCTTTATCTTTCGAATAAACACTTCACCGCTTCAAACGGGATTCCAATCAAGTTGTTCCGCTCACGTTAATCTTCAAATAGCGGTACGGAAACAGCTGCGTTAAGTACATTGACTGAGTAGTGCAACTTTGGAGATAGAGAAATACATTTTGACGGAATAGTTCGATCTTACTTTCGTTTATAGCAGTAGAGTTTAGGCCCACCCAAAATTACGCACAGCATATAATACATAAGTAGGCCTTGTCTGTGACGCTTATGTCCAGCTTTGTTACGCTACGCTGATTATAATCAGCGTTCGTATGTAGGTCTATCCAATATTCCTCGTACGCTGCATTTCTTTACGTCATTACTTATTTTGTATATTCAACCTATACATTCATCATGTCTCGTGTATTGACCAATAGTGCAGTTCCTGTCTCATTATAACTGAGTTCGGACGATAACTCTTGATCTCAGGGCTGACTTGGCCTACCGCCTGTAAACCAACCGGCAATAACTAACCCACCGTGGCCGTCTGCATTGTACATCTTTCAACCTTTTACTCGTAAAACTAACTCTTCTGGGCAAACGGAAGATCTCGTAGGTAAATAAAGCTGACCGCTGTCTTCCTGGGGTTGTGTGCAGTTCTTTTGCATGCCTGTCCTAGACGAGATAAAGGGAGGGGTCAGTAGGGTGGAATAGAGGGTGTAGATGGGTGTAGATTACTCAGTAACGTGACCAACACAAACCATGTTTGCCTGCTGAGAGCGTGATGTGGACCCATGTTCATTAATGTAAAATTTGTCCGGCCACTGAGACAACCTGTGCTATCTGTAACTAAGTTAAGCCGATTTCACGTGTGTCATGTATGTGTCTGTAACTCTGTCTATCTTGACTAAAATAGAACAATAGCTAGACAGGACTTGCGGCAAACTGAGGGAGCTAGGCTGTCTGATAAAACGGACGTGCAACGGTTTTATCAAGTTATGAACGTTGAGAAACACCGGCCCTTCTGATCGCAGTGTGTCGAGGGCAGACTTGCATGGTTTATGGCTGAGTTTGGACCTCGCCCCCCTCCAAACAGCTGAGAGCCGGCAAGCCATACAGGCTGACTGACCGTGCGAACACTTTGTCGGATTACCAGTGTAGGTCGGAAGGGGCTGCCTAGCTGAAGGCTCTTGTGTGGAAACTTGTGAGGAAGGGATTAGAACTAAGGAGCACTGGGAAACTTACAAGACCTCATAAAAAAAAAGTTTCTGTAAATTACTTAAACTTTCTAAAACTTTTATTGTGACACAATGTATTCTCTCAGGATTATTTTATGTGCTTTTTTCTTGTGCTGTGTACAATCTGCGCCTCTAAGTCTGTTTTACCAGTTCGGAGTTCGGAGTGGAGATACGACCTTGCCCGAAGCGGATGATATTAGTTCCAGTGAGATTCAACTTCTAACCCCTATAGCCTTCTACGATACACTCCACCGCAGTATCTTTGTAAGTAATAAGTAAATCTATATTAAACTCATGAGTATGATATTGCTATATGGAGACGTTTAGAGAGTTCTCTATTGGGATACACAATTTATATATATGTAAAAAGTTAATCGAAAGAAGTTGGATTAAAATATGTGTCACTGATCAGCAATCCGTTAGATTCGTTGAAACATAACATTGCTTTGTTTTGCTAAAATATATTTACAATTTGCATTAACCACTTACACTTATGTGATTGAAAATGTTGAATAACCATTTATGAAATGAACAGGGTCACATTGAGCCAACGTGCACACGCTGTTAGCTGTAGACCCATCCACAATTTTTGACCGGCAGATTTCTTAAAATGGTCAAAAGCATGGCAGACAGAAATTCTGAATTTTAAAATGGGAAAAATAAAAAATTGAAAATTTGGATAGGCAAATATCGAATCCTAACCAAGACACTGAATGCACTTTTTACTGTTGTATAACAAATATTGTAAAAGTCTAGTGACTTTATATTGTCCACACTGCTAAATTTCCGAAATATAAATCTCACTGCCTAATATCAGTATGTTCCTATCGTATGCTGACTTCAATGCTTAACACTGGAGGATCACTAATTTTCCCAATCAGTTAAGCAGTTGCCTGTATGTCTGTGGTAATGTTACTATTTACTGGGGAAATAGGCCGCAGTTATTTAAGTGAAATCACCATTCAGTCAATCAACCAACCGACAATGCAAGCTCCAAAGTTTACATTTTCTTTATATAAAATAATAAGGAACTTTGCAAAACTTTGAGTGGTCAGAATTAGAATGATTTTAGCATGTTTTAATTTATTTAACGGTGTAATAAGTCATTAAGGATATTTGCATTTTGCTAGGGCGTAGTAATCTTTATATTTTGATGCTAAGCAATCTTATATAATTGTATTATTTGATTCTAGAAACTGTTAATACGCCAGTATTCGGCATTTGAAAGGTGTCGGCATTTTACAAGGACCAATTAGAGATTAAAACGAGGCTGATCTGTGATGGTGGCGCTGGTGTGTAGCACTACTGATTCACAAGTTTAGACTTTACTGAAATATGTGTTGGACTAAATGTTGTATGTCCTTTGTGTCATATATATCGTCATTTTATCTTCAGTCGGGTTTAGCAGGTGGTTTCTCATCGACACAAGAGTAAATATAGAGAAGACTATATTCGATATGATATATAGACTATATCAAAAATACAGAACAGTGCTTCAAATTAGCAAATTAACCTTGGTGCAAATTCCCAACAATCAAACAAACATAATGATGCGGCCACCATTACAGGCCGAATTGTCAACTAATCTATTTTTCTTATAAACGCACCATCTAAATTAAGTATGTATAAAAATAGCTTCATTTTCAAAAAGTGAAATATTTTTTATATTTTAAAAATCCGGTGTTTGAATTTTTCACGCTCATCGTCTGAAATTACATGTTGGTGGTCCGAAAATAGACCTGTAAATATATCTCATGGCGAGGGGTCGTACCCTCTTCCAGACTTAAGTTTAAAGACTTTTCCTTTCGTATATAAGCTTATATAGTTGTTTTCTAGGTCAAATAGTTTAACTTCTACGAGTGGGTATAATGTTTCTCTAATGACTGAAGAGGTTAGAGGTATATGGTTAAAGCTGAAGGGAAAGACTTCGCTTTTCTCCAGCCAGCTTGACGATTGTGGCGCTCAAGTGTCTAGTTACAAACATACGGAATATTTGAACTCGTACATCACTGGAACCAAATTCATTCTCATTCCCGGCTCGTTTAATAGTTTAAATGCATTAAATCAAGTCCATATTGGCCCGTGTTCTGTGAAATCATTCATAGGGTCCATTCCCAAATTAATGGCGGGTGTTTTCTTAATAAATTGGTGTATTAGTCACATCGAACTATTTCTATTAAGGTTCAGATAATGCAACGAATAATATTGGTATCAATTTTACATTTAATTTAAGATGCCATCATGCCACAATAAACTCCCACTCCTGAAACCTTGCGTGGCGTAACAATCTCTACTTTTCTATTTGGCTCAAAATTAACCATAAGATTAAGTTTGATGGTATTTAAGAAACAGAGAACAAATGTACAAATGACCAAGACATTGCGATTTCTGTTATTTTAGATTTTTAAGCCCTCTGGCTAAGGGCAGTTTGTTGGAAGAGTAGCATTGCTGTCTACTTAGCAATAGAGGAAACTTAGTTTTTCAACCTTATTGAGACTCTTCACATCTTGGTTGAGCTAGTGTCAATTATTGTTGGAATACACCACCGCCATATAAGTGAAATACCCTTTAACACGGCGTAAAACACCAATCAAGCAACCAATCAGATTTTTTAAAACAATGAATTAAAAGCACTTCTAGATAATTCGACCAGTCGTGCATTAATTAGAGTTCAAAGTTCAAACCAACACGGAACCCACTGTAATGTGGTGTTTCACACTATACACACTTAACTTGGTTTCAGCGCATCATGTTTTACCTCCTGGCATTTAATTCAGGGATTCTCAGAAGGCTTTACTTCGCCCACTGGGTGCTGGAAGCTTGATCTTCTTGTTGCCCTTATGCTCTCAAATGTGAAAAGGGGCAACACAAAGTCGACATGTTGTGGCAGGGTTGTATTGCCCCTTATCTTTTACAGGGCCCTGTGGAAGAACAGTGGCAACATTGAGCAGGCTACCCTGTCTAAAGAAGATCTAATAAATAAATAAATCTCCGTCTGGTCTTTTCCATGATTGCTGCCGTACCACGGTACCATTATATCTGGCAGGGTCGTAGGTAAGTTTTCTTCACGCATTGGACTGCTTCGCCCTCATATGAGTGAAATAAACTTAAGAGCGTCATAAAATCTCAACCAAACAAACAAACAAACACACCACCCCACCCACTGAACTGGCACGCCACCCCACACACTGAACTGGCACGCCACCCTAAAAATAGAATTTCAGGCCAGTGCAAAACTCCAATCAAACTGAATCAAAAACGAACATTCCACACCATCTGTAAGACACTGCTCACCATATAATTTAAAGAAGGCCATTCAAGGGTGTTGTTCTTTGGATTTATTTGGGTAAACAACCGGATTGAATACATCTGGACTCGGTTACCTAAGCTTTGGTCGCTTTGGGCTGCGCTGTTGTAACACGACGTAACATCTCAGTAGAGTAATTTCCTTGCCACATTGACTTTACAGACGTAAACCTGGCTTGTATTGAAGGAAAAAGCAAAGGGACGCCATTGTTTCAGTCTGGTTCGATTTTATGAGACAATCGACTGTGACAATTTTACCTGTTGATGGACTCCTGTTCTTATAAAAGTGTTGATGAATAATTAGCGAGATTATCGTTTGTGTCATGTTAACTTGGTTTATTGGCTGTATCATGTTCATCAGGCAGCAGGCTGCACCAATACAAATGCGATCAGTGTTCAACAATTGGCTAGGTCTACAAAGTTCACGTTTTTTTTATATCTGGTGAAGACATTCCAATTTGTCTTTCCGTAACAGTAATAGTTTAAATGACAATTAGCCTACTTCGATTGGATAAGGTCGAGATTAACATCTGCTTACTATGTTTTACAAAGATTCGATTGTTTGATGAAATGATAACTCTTTGAATCATTTGAATGGAGGTGTGGTGTTGTTGAAAAGGACGAGGGAGACAAAGCAAATCTCTTCGGAGTTTATAGGTGTGCAGTGTCAATTGCTGTTGAAAACACCGCCATCATGTGAATGAAATAGCTTTAAGCATGAGGCTTCAATGTTTGGTTTCATCGTGATAATCAAAGTTTGTGCTTAAAACAAACTTCTGGGCGCCTGGTAGTTTACAATTTCCGCGCACGTTTAACCCGTTAACCACAAACAGAAATATCGTTAAACATACTACCCCTTACATATCTTTGTGGTATGAACTTGTTCCTCAGTCCATTAAACCGTTGCACTTTGCCTCATTGTGGTTAGCGGGGGTGACTGACAAGTTTCATGTTGAGACAACTACTACGTAATTAATGCAGTAAAAATCTTTACGCAAACTTCGGCGGACCCTGCATACTGTTTCGAGTATATTGTACGCCGTTTGCTAGCTCTGTCTGTGTGCTGACAAACGCGGTTTGGGTGTTAATGAGAAAAATGTGTCAACAAATCCCGTGTTACGTCAACGAACAAAATGGCTACAGCAAACTGTGTTATTAATCTCTCCTGTGTATGCGACCTCATATTTCAGTTAACACCGTATATTTGAAAAGTGCACGTAACTTAAAATCCTTCCTGTTCCTATCTGAGTGTGAACTCTGTGGTGTAGGCCCCATTTGATGTAAGGCTAATTATATCCAACTTAGTTAGTCACCGCAGATTAGTTGAACACAAAACCACTTGACAGAATTAGACGGCAAGGTATATACAATTTGAATAAACGGGTAAAGTCCTTGGTTTGACATTAAAAAGTTGATGTTTGTATAGCGGATTTACTTGTCTTGCCTTTTTCTTGCGTCTTGTGATAATTGTCCTGTCTTACAATTGATTGTTGCCAGTGATGTTAAGCTTGGCTTGCAGTAACTTTTTTCACACGCCGTAGCACCAGTGAACGCCAGTGAAATTAACTTCAGTGCCGTGAAGAACCCGTCATGAATCAGGTGCCTTAAAAATGTCCCTACTTTCTGACACTATCCCTCGTATTTGGCCACAGGCGTACTGTGAATGCTTTCAGACTTGCCTTTATTTAATGCAAATGTCGGACATGTTCCGTTTCCTTCACCAATTGAACTGACCCGCCTTCCAACGAGTAAAATAATTGTCTGTATGGTAGAAAACAGACACGTTCTGATAATGTCTGTCTGTTGGCATTATAGATGTAAGATGTTTCTGTAGAGTTCATTTGAAAATGTATTTTGTAAACTGCACTTATATAGCCCATTAAACACATAGACGTTCCGGACAAACTATGTAGAGGTAAACATAGACATTTATTTATACAAATCAGAAGTTATGTTGGCAGCCACTGGTCGTTTGTTTATATTGCCAGTATTCATAACTTTAACCATTAGATAACCCTTGTGGTGTAGAGTACCCTTGTAATCGTCATATTATATGGGACTCCAGCGAAGGTCGTGACAGCTTAGTGATTAAGTTCTCTTAACCCCGTGGGGCAACATTCACCTAGGGAGGTGAAGATTTGATTGAGCAGCCCTGCATGACAAAGTTTTATCCACTTACACCACTTAAATTTCCCAATATACATATACGGAATGTGATTAAAAACTTCTCCTCTATTAATAGTCAACGTCAATTAGGTGGAAAAACGAGTACGATATAGAATCCATTCATGCCCCCCAAAGACTCGGTCAAAAATAAACCGAAAAAAATTAGTATATACTATATGCTTGGTTTTCGCAGTTTTTGCAGTCTAAAAAAAGTAATCGGAATATTAATTTATCTATATTGTGAATGAAACTAAACAAGGCTTAACATCTCGTTGACAGATTTAACTGGTTGACAAGAGGGTAAATGAAAAACTGTCGTAGCGGTTTGAGACATCAAAAGAGTCCCGATCGCCTTCTCTTCCTTCAATAGGCCGCCATGTTTTGTTTTCTGCGAATACAACATTAGATCGTTTTTTTTAACCCAAATGCACTTTCTCTGAGTTATCATAATACTTTCTAGACGGAATTAAAGATAGTTGTTAACACGTACTTAAGTCATTTTATTTCTAAAAGCAGCTGTAAAATGGAAATTGTAAAAAGGAAATCAAGTAATTTTCGTTAAAAACACTGTCTTTTTCGCTTGGAAATCGGTATTGCATCCCGCCAATTCCCGCACTCGGCGAGAGAGTTCGTTATTTCATAGGCAATTCAAGGTTAAAGCTTGCTGTAACATATCCAAGCTTATACTTTATGACTGTTTCTAGATTTGTACAAATAATACAATTAAATATATAGATCAAACTAAGGCCATAAATTTATTTCAGGCGGCAATCAATGTGAACATTCTGTCTGGACATGCATGCGATATTTGCATTATTATGTCTTGTATTTGCTGCATTGTTATCAACCCTGCGATTTTGCAAAACATGGCGTCTGGCTGGTAGGGAACTTCCTGGTGCTCTGGACTAAGTATTACGGCCTTGTTTGTCTTGTCCTGTCCTGCCCTGTCTTGTCCTGTCCTGTCCTGCCTTGTCCTGTTTGTCTTGTCTTGTCTTTGTTTGTTGCTGGTGGTAACGAAGGTGATTTCATGGTACGTTGTTATTTGGGTGGAATGGTCTTAAATACGGCGTTAAACCCCATTCAAGCAAACATACAAATCGCGGAAGTATGCGTGTCAAGCTGGGTATCTCTTATCATTACAATATTGAACCAGCCGAAACAATGTTAACTTAAACCTTGAAGATGTATTATGTACCACAATGTATCTTGAAAAGTGAGTTGACCGTTTGTCGAAGTAAACAGTTCGCTTTATAACGACTCTTATCACATTCAGGATAGTTTGCCACCAAACTGCCCATAGCAAAATATGATAAGCATCATAACTTTTCATTGACAGAAAAAAATGTTTTCAGACTTGAGTAGAAATAGATGATTTCACCGGGATTATGAGCATATTTTTGTCTTCAAAATAAGTCTTTAGAGGGGACCTTATAAGTTCTCGCTACTCTGCATGCTAGCCTATTTGTCCTTGCTCTCTACCCCACCTATAGTAGAACTGTTGTGTGACGTGATACTGAGGCATGTCAGTTTATTATTTATATACCCATGGGATACCAGGATTTTCTTCACGCATAAAAGTGATATTTCACTGCGGTGTAATAACACTATTTGTTATTACTCTCTGAACTTTGGCCCTGTCTGGACTACAGTACTTTTTTGAGCGACGTCTGCAAACTCCCGTCTGACAGATAAAATGGAGTACTTGATTGCAATGCACCAAACATGGTATAGTGAAATTGACCAGGTGAATTGATTTCAAGAATCCCGAAAAATCAGTTGATACCTTAAATACAACAAAACAGCAACACTTTGAACCATTGGGCATAAACAGCCTCGTGCTCTAGCAAAAACCGAATCATGCGGTGTTTGTGTATATTTGTATATCTTTTCGGTGTATTATTTGGCTGACATCGTGCTATTTCACATTATACAAATAAATGGATACCAGTGGCTTATGTACTGCTATGAAGATAGCCTATTCAAAGTTATTATATAACATGGCAACAAACTTAAACATTCAACTTTCATGAAGTAAAACAATTCAGACCAAATTATTACAACAAATATTCCAATTTGAGTCGCCGTGGCTTAGTGGTAGCATGCGCGCTTACTATTCCTACTCCGATTAACTGTTCACTGGGTCGTGTCCTTCTGTCGACCATCAGGTATATGGGTGAGTCACACGATGTGGCTTCGGCAATTCGCCATTGCATTACTTTATAATAGTCATTACCGGTACAGTATATGTTGTGAACATTATAACTCTGTAACAAATTCACGGATTAACTTGGAACTTGAAATATAGTCACCTCTTATTAATATAACAGAAATATTTTAATTTCATCCAATTCCGTAAAATAAAATGGCCGCCATAGCATAATTTTACAATAATCATATCTGTATATGTTGTTAACATGGTGCCTCTGCAACAAATTCTCGGAGTAACTTTAAAAATAGTCTCCTGTTAAGATAAGAGATAGGATTCAATTCCATCAAATTCCGTAAAACAAAATGGCCACCAATGCTTCATTTTGACATACCGTATACAAGCCTACATGTTCTGAACATAATCATTTTAAGATCGAATTCACAGATTAACTTGAAACCTGAATTAGCTCTATTAAGACAAAGGATAGGATTGCATGTTCTCAAATTTTGCAAAGCAATACGGTCCCCACTGTATAATTTGTCAATATTCACACATACATGATCATTTCTCAAAATTTCGCCAAACTTAATGGCAGCCGTTGCATAATTTGAATGTATGCAATCCAAAATCAATCAAATTCAGATATTTACTTCAAGCTTGGCTTTTTCTGTTAATACCATAGTCTGTTCCTGTATTTCACTAGGTATCTCAACATATATGGCCAACATTGCATATGGCACCAAAATGGTGATACAAAATGGTTCTTTGAAAGAAAAAAAAATAGGAAGAGGAGATTTGACGGGGATAAGCATATATTTTCTACAAAGCCTCTAGTGATGGACCTGCTAGCTACTCAGCTTGTTTTGTTTTTTTTAAATCAAGTTTTGGATATTCATTTTACATAAATTGACCATTGTAAACAGATGCCACATCTGTTATTAACACCTACTGCTACTTAATGGGGAAAACTCAATTTCAAAATTAATTAGCTTGTGAACAACCTTATAACCCAATCAAACAAACTTTTTGAAACCAACGTTTTCGCCTTTGTTCGGGAAGATAGTTCAATAAAAGAAGCGGTAAAAATTTGGGAAAAAACCCAATAACAATTCTCTCTTCTTAACGAAACATCCGTTTTAAAAACTGTATACTATAGTACTAACCCTGTGTATTATAAAATGTGACTAATGATGTTATATTTAAGAGATAGCCTCTCTGAATATGACACACTACACTTTCATCATGATTCATGCAAAAGTAAATAAGCCCCACTTGTTTATAAGAAACCACCGAATCGCAGAGGGACACTTTCTCAAAGGAAAAAACATTCATTGTCCTTATTTGTTGACCCTGCGGGTGGTTTCCTTCCCCTGTTGATCCGACACCTGGGTGTCCCCTATGATCGAAGTAATCTCATACATATGCCGTATTATCCCCATGGATAACGGCTTCGCGAAGTCAGTCTGTTTTTTTAACTGTAATATTACTTTTGTATGATTAGTGCATTTAGTGTTGTTCGTAGTGTTTACTTTACATTCTGTGTATATTTATGTTTTGTTTATATGTTTACTGTATATATTTATATATATATCAAACATAATATGTAATTTTCGACCTTTGTCGCATCTTGACTAGAATGCCGTCCATTTTCTGTAAGTTATTTTGATTATGTACAGTAAATAACATTTTGGTTAACGAAGCGTTTTGTTCACAGCTACAAGCTCTCTTCATGACAACCCCTAATCGAACCGGGTCTGGTGGCGCAAAGGTCCTTTAGCTTAACAGCCAGTTAGATGACGCTGCGTCACAAAGAAATGGACATCACGTCATAATAGAATTTCCTTGTTATGCAATGTCATGTAACTGGCCGTTTACTTAACCGAGCTTTGGGCAACCGGCTCCAGCACATCTTAAAATAAAATATAGCTTGGGACCTCTATTAAGAAGGGCCGTGGAAACTCCTACTTGCATGAAGACTAGTGATGGTGGTGATTCTATATTTCTGTTGATTGTAAAATCATCACATTGAATTAAACCAAAATATTGAGTCACCATGCATCCATGTGTATCTTTCATTTTTAGCCGTAAGTTTACTTAGTAAAACTCATCAGTGGGTATT
>JARFOD010097046.1:0-17013 GCA_031763545.1 Mopalia muscosa | reverse complement strand
CCCCCCCCCCCCCCCCCCCCCCCCCCCCCCCCCCCCCCCCCCCCCCCCCCCCCCCCCCCCCATACCTGAAAACAGAAATATTGATTTCTGAACTGTATATAATCTTACTTTATATGTCTTGTTAATGTCTTTTTGTGAATTAAAATTTTAGATGGACATAAAAGACTTGTCCGAAAGCATAATTTTAATTATCCAGTTAACAACTAAATAAAGTGTATAATATTTTTATTATTATTATTGAAAATTTTATCAACATTTACTAAATTGTTGTTATCAGTTTAATATTGTTTTGAAATGAATGTGAATTTTATCTTTCATGGAATTGTACTATGTTGTTATCATGATTCGTCTATGTGTAGTTATGAATTTATATATTTTAGTTGATATGTTTCAAGCATATTTATTCTGTTTTTGATAAGCACTGGCTGAATGTTAATTTTCCAATAGAGCCAAGCATTTCTCTATTTGAATTGAATACACTGGCATCATTTAAGCAAAACATCCTGTGCACTTACTAATCCTACTTCTATGTACTGTTCACAGGATCAAGCCCGTTTGTTGACCCTCAGGTATATGAGTGAGTCACACGATGTGGCTCAGGCAATCTTAGGGGTCGTTTTTACTATGTTTCCTCTTGGTTTTCCATCGTATTTAGGCAAGGAATTTAGGACAATACAAGTGAAATACCCTTGAGTACAATCAATCTAATTTTTGTATTTCTTATGGTGGTGTAAAAATATTTCTTTATGGTGGTGATTAATCCTTATCTTGTTTGAAGAGTAGCACTGTTGTCTGTACTTGGCACCGAAGCAAAATTAATTTTCTAACATTATGAAAACACTTCACATCTTGTTTATACTATTGTCTAATTATTGTTGGAATAATCCGCCATCATATAAGTGAAATACCCTTAAACTTGTCATAAAACACAAACCAATCAATCAATCATCTAATCCTACAACAGATTTTTTTTTAAATTTTTGTTTGTTTTATTACTAAGTGTAGTTTCCTTGAGCCACTTGCAGTTAGTGGGGAGGGAGCTTCTTGCTGCCCTGAGACCAGTTGTTCAAAGGGCTATCATACATACTTTAACCTAGATACAATGATGTGACACAATGTTGAAGCCCCATCGCTTATCCTGGGTAAGTGTCTTAATCTCCTATTGGGTACTGCGTGTGGCAGTGGCCTAGTGATAGCATGTGCACTGCGTAATCCTGCTTTGATGTACTGACCCTTATGAGTGAGTCACATGATGTGGCTCCACAATCCCAGGGGTGGTTTTTGCAAGGTTTCCTCAAGGTTTTCTATCGCAATGAGCTGTGTGAAGTGGACAATCTGTCATCATATAAGCCAAATACCCTTGAGTACGATGTTAAACACCAAACAAACAAACAATCGATGATGTCACACCATGTTGAAGGTCTATCTCTAATTCTGAATTAGTGTCTGTATCTACTATTACATTCTAGTTTTGAGAAACTGGGCCCGGGTGCTCTAAGAGCTAAAGGGCAACATGAAGTGGATCTATTTGTATTATCCTGCCTTGTGATTAACCCATCTTGTCTTTGTTTGTTGCCAGTGGCGTCTAGGGTACGTTCCTTCCCCCATTGGGCTGGCACGCTGTCATATCAGTGAAATAATCAGAAAGCATGGCATGAAACCACGATTGAAAGAAAACAAATATTTGGGGAAAAGTTGAATACTAAACAACACATTTATTGTTTTATTTATTTTAACATAGATGAGCGACCCTTCTCGAATTTGAAGAACCCAAATAATGTTGCCATTAGTCCAACAATAGGCGACCACTTCTGTAAATTTGGCCAGTTCATCAGCATTGTACATGTAAATGGCCGCATTGAAATTGATCATAAATAATTGGCCTGAAATCTACTCTTGCATATATGCCATATAATAGAATCATTGAATTAGTACATTTTTACCAAATGTTAACAGTTTTTGATGAGCTGAAATCAAGTACTTTTTACAGTTATTATAGTGTTTTCATATAATAGAACTATCTGTTTGCATTCTGAAACAAGAGGTTGTACACATTTAGATACACAAGCATAATTTATGTATTTATAGGCTTGAACATTTTTTATTTTTTATTTTTTAATCGTCTACAATTATAATGTGGTTAATATACAGTACACCTGTGTATCATTGTTTAATGGGCAATAATACAATTAGTTCTACATTATAACACTTTAATCAGCCAACAGTTCGGATGCTGATCACTTTTGCTTTCACTTTCAAGAAAGCCTTGGTTATTTTGTAATTACTATAGCATTAAGTGACGGCTGGCACTGTTAAACTGACGTGCATAATTGAGGTTTGGAGTAGGTCTGGTTTGGGAAATGGGGGAACATGGTTTCAATAACGATGACCCACTGTATTTGGGATTTACTTAGCAAACAGGGAATATTTTCAACCAATCGATCTGACTGTGCCTTTTTTAAAATAAAACATTGATATTTATAAAAGTTGAATATATATCCCTATTCATGTTTTGAGTAGAGGGATACATACTACCATCGCTATGTGCAACAGTGTATTTGGGATCATCAAGTGTGTTCTCTCCTCCTTCTTATACCAAAAAGTGTGACTAGGTGAGGAATTGATTTTCCCCACGGGACTCCATTTGTCTCAAGAAAAGGTTTTGGGCCCTTTTGCAAAGGGCAGTTTGTTTGAAGAGTAACAATACTGTCTTTACTTAGCACTGAAGGAATAGTAACTTTCCAACAGTATGCACTCACTTCACATCTTGGTTGTGCTAGTGTCAATTATTATTTGAATACACTGCCTCATTTAAGTGAAATACCCTTAAGCACGGTGTAAAACATCAATCAACCAAGAAAATGTTTCAATATGTGCCCAACATATTCATGATGTAGGCAGCAACCTAGGATAGGAGTATGGTGGGAAGCAGCATAGCATAGGAGAATGGTAGGAAGCAGCATGGGATAGGAGAATGGTGGGAAGCAGCATAGGATAGGAGAATGGTAGGAAGCAGCATAGGATAGGAGAATGGTGGGAAGCAGCATAGGATAGGAGAATGGTGGGAAGCAGCATAGGATAGGAGAATGGTAGGAAGCAGCATAGGATAGGAGAACGGTATGCAGCCGTATAAGATAAGATAAGATAACAGTCTGGTAAGCCATCAAAGATGCAAAGAGGCTCCTGACAAGTTCAATGTATGGGTTGGTTTCCAATGGGCAATGTACCATCCTTTGAATGAAATCTATTTGTCTATAGCTTCCTGCTTGAAGCATAAACACAAAATTTAACACAGTGAAATATCTTTGTATACCACTTCCTGCTAGAAGCATGAACAAAAGACTTAACCACCATTTTTATGGATTTTAGTTGGTCGATGTGTTATTCATTTGATTTTAGCAAGTCACATTTTGCAACAACAACAAAAATATCTTTTTGAGAAAAAAATTATCTCAAATACTATTTCATAGTATGAAAATACTGTTATTTGATTCACTGTCATGAATGTTATGCACCCCTTATTTATGGTAATATCTTATATTTTAAAACGTCTGTGGTAACCGTGGTAACTTTGCACTGTAAGTTTGTAACGAAGGGTGTTCCTATTTCCGATGTGCCTTTTGCTTCTATAACATGTGATGTAATTCTTAGGGTTGGAGGAAGGTTCCTCAGCCCAGGTGCTCTATGCCGAGGGGCAACACGATGCCATGGGGGTGTGGTGTACGAGGTTTCCTCACAGTTTTCCACCGTAATAAGGCTAGGTTCAGTGTGAAGTGGACAATCCGTCATATAAGAGACATACCCTTGAGTACGATGTTAAATACCAATGAAAGAAACAAACAAAACCGTAGACATATTGGGACTATGCACTGCTGAATTTGAAGGATGTCTTATAGCTATACACTTGCATACGTTGTCGGCCGGCAGCTATGGTTTCAGTATTTTCCAACAGTATCAAAAAACATCACATTCTATGGTTGCTCTAGTGTGAATTATCGTTGGAATACACCGCCATAATATATGTGAAATACACTTTGATCAACCTTGTGCTCAGATGACCTGCGTGGCCTTAAAAAGTCTCAAGAATTTTACAAGATCTACTGTACTTTTTATCTGTTTAAAGACCTTATAATATATCCTTTATTCTTCTGTGAAAAAATTTTTAAAGACTGTACAGAATTTGTGCCTTCAAACAACTATACCTTGGATCACTCCATTAGCTTTTGCAGAGTTGAAGCTGTAACTATACCATGTATATTTTACATTGAGACCGACTTCATTATCATATCTCTACTTATATTAGCCTGTTCCAATGTGAGGAATGTTTGGAAATATATATATTTGGAATATATATATATATATTGTGATTGCAAAAGTTATTTCCCTTTTTTGGCAAGGATTTCCAATCTGATTTCAGTGGTAGTAGATATGTTATAGTATTGATCCCTAGACAACCCCAGCACGGTTACTCGTTAAATGTGAGGCACATAGGCTTGGATCCTTTTTAAATATGCCTCACCAAGGGAGACAACTACGGCCAAGTCTGTAACGGAGACAACTTCAACCTGGGTCCATGTAGACAATTATCGTCAAGTCTTTGTAATTTGGTATTTGCACGTTGAGACAGCTAAGAGAAACAACCTTTGCCCAGCAATTGTAACTCAATTCAGACCACTATCTTCTCAATCTAGGTTGAGGTTTTTTTTAAAAATATATTTATGTAATGCATCCATTTGTGAACATCATTTTCTTCTTATGTTTGGATTCAGTATTTGTATATAATTCAAATTTGTGTAAGATTTATTTTGCTACGCATGAGAAATTAAAATATTTAGTTTAACATATTGTTAAATGTAACTTTATATCGTTGCTCTACTACTCGTTGGAAACGTTTTTTCTTAATCAGTGTACACGTTCTATGTTTTTGAAATAAATTCTCTACAAAATATTATACACCTGTAAACTTGCTGTCATTTTTGTTGATTTATTCAAACAGAAATTGTATCTACATACAACTGTATGCTTTTCTGCAAAATAATTGAAAATCCTAAAAAATTCCTATACAGCATTAAATTTGGTGTTCAACAAAGAAATGTTATTCCGATTTTGACAATAATTAGGAAAAGTTTTATTCTTAAATAAAAAAGGAGATTGAGTTAAAGAGGAATTTCAGAAGGATAAATAACAAAAGTAAAGTTCCTATTTTATTACCTATTATAGGTACTTCACTAGAAATGAAATTCAAAAGAAGTTATCCAACACGAATTTATTTTTTAAAAGTACACCAACGTGTGTTACTGTAAAAAAATATGTACTTGAAAAATGTAATAAGGTAAAAGATACTTGATGAAAAATGTAATAAAAGAAGATACTTTATGAAAAATGTAGTAAACGGAGAAGATACTTGATGAAAAATGTAATAAATGGAGAAGATACTTGATGAAAAATGTAGTAAAAGGAGAAGATACTTGATGAAAAATGTATTAAAAGAAGAAGATAATTGATGAAAAATGTAATAAATGGAGAGATACTTGATGAAACATGTAGTAAAAGGAGAAGATACTCGATAAAAAATGTATTAAAAGGAGAAGATACTTTATGGAAAATGTAATAAAATGAGAAGATACTTTATGGAAAATGTAATAAAAGGAGAAGATATTTGATGAAAAATGTTGTACAAGGAGAAGATATATACTTTATGGAAAACGTAATAAAAGGAAAAGAAAATTGACGAAAAATATAAAAGTAAAGGAGAAGATACTTGATGAAAAATGTAATAAAAGATACCTGACGAGAAAATTTAATATTAAAAAAAGATAATTTTGCAACGGAAGAAGTGAATTCTTAATATAATTTTCTTGACGAGAAATGTTCTTTTAAAAATAGAGTTACAGCAAATGTAGTTTAATTATAATAAAGGAATAACTGATGTACAACATCTAATAAAAAGATAATATACTTTACAACAGGAATAATAAAAACTCTTAATTCGGAAAAGGGTTGTCATTGGTACAGCGAGAGTTAAAATAATGTGTTAAATGCATGTAGCTCACTAAACGACTCAATTACCTCTAGTTTAGACGAGATCGTGAATAACACAATATACATAGGTGGCCAAAGTTTCAACTTGGATACAAGCCATGAAAAACAAAGTTCAAATCTACGTTTCGCTAGATTTGATTTCTTGGGGTAAATCCCCGTAACATTACATATAACCAGAAATAATGTTAAGGATGTAACTCAATCCCATCTTCTGTTATTATGTGTGTTTGGTCTTGATAATGACACGTGCGCCAGGCCGGATGCTGCTAGCGAATAGCGACTGAATCCGGGAAGTGAAACAGTAGTTCATACAAGGAACAACGCAATTATTGCAAGCTTATAAACCATTGGCATGTAGCCAGGTATTGTAATGGTAAATAACATGTTATTTTAAAATAACGGCTCTTTGTGTCGCACTTTCATAATAAAGAAAAATGATAAATAAGTATAGTATGTAATATAGTGGACATGATAGGGAAAAAACCCTTTTAATTCAATTTTTTAAAACTTTTTGTCTTGTTTCGGCATGGGTTTTCATGGGTTTTCATGAGATTTCCACCCACCCAGAAATTCATTTCTACCGCCCCGAAATTAGTTATCACCCGCCCCTAAAGTAGTTTTCACCCGGCCCTAAATTAATTTCCAACCGGCCCTAAATTAATTTCCACCCAGCTCTAAATTCATTTCTACCCGCCCCAAAATTCATTTCCACCCGGCCCTAAATTCATTTCTACCCGACCCGAAATTGATTTCCACCGGGCCCTAAATTCATTTCTACCCGCCCCGAAATTAGTTTTCACCCGCCCCGAAATTAATTTATACACGGCCTGAAATTCATTTATACCCGACCAGAAATTCATACAATTTTTTTATTTTTAATTTTTACATTTTCACTTGCAGTGAAAGACGCAAACGTGGTGTCATTCAAATCGACTGATATTGCTGTCGTTCAGTCTGCCTATATTCCTATTGAGTGTTTATTTGATTGGGGTTTAACGCCGTTATTGACGTTAAACCACATACAACATTCCGACGATTGGAAACGAATTTCGTGACAGGTAGAAATGAATTTCGTGGCGGGTATATATGAATTTTGGAGCGGGTAGAAATGAATTTCGGGTCATGTATAAACTTTAATTTCGGGGCGGTTGAAAACTAATTTCGGGCCGGTGAAAACTAATTTCGGGCAAGGTGAAAATGAATTTAGGGCCGGGTGAAAATGAATTTCGTGGCGGGTAGAAATGAATTAAGGCCGGGTGGAAATGAATTTCGGGCCGGATAGAAATGAATTTAGGGCCGGTTGGAAATTAATTTTGGACGGGTAGAAACGAATTTTGGGCCGTGTTTAAACTAATTTCGGGGCGGGTGAAAACTAATTTCGGGCCGGGTAGAAATTAATTTAGAGGCGGGTAGACATGAATTTCGGGCCGGGTGTAAATTAATATCGGCCGGATAGAAATGAATTTAGGGCCGGGTGGAAATGAACTTCGTGGCGGGTAGAAATGAATATTGGGGCGGGTGGAAATCAATATCAGGGCGGGTAGAAATTAGAAAAGAAAAAAATAAATAAATCCATGTCCCCTATGAGCCGCCGTAATCACCGACCTCTCAAAACATATTTCTGATTTATCTCCTATTTTTTTTAGATACACTGAGAATAATGACTAGTATTTAATCTACCTGCAATATTTCTATGCTGCCGTTTTACAAGCTTATTATTACAAAGGGAGATAACTTTAACGTGTCAAGTTGGACGAGAAACTTAAATAAAACTTTATTCAAAAGAAAGAAGGAGTAAGATAATTGTGACGTTTGTATCAAAAATTTTTAAAAAAAGCAAATCAGATATATGTTGTGATAGGCCGGCGATAGCTGGGGATCAATTTCCAACTTTCACCATGGGTTGAGATAGGCTAAGACAGATGGATTTGCGTATAAAAATAACACACAATCTAACTCTGACTCTTGCCTCAACAAACTAGTTTCAGTTCAAATAATTTGAAGGTTATGAATATCAACGAGTGTTATTTTATCGGCAAAAGTATTATCGTTCATATATATAATTAGTCGGATTATAATCAGATCAAAATTAGCTCTGCAATAATATTTTTTTAGATCTTTAAAAACCCTACTCGAAATAGTGTTGATTTATTTGGTGTAGAATGGCCAATTATTACGCTATGCTTCCAAACTTGTGCCACCATAGAAAGCCATTCCATATAAGCTTATGCAAGATCTTCTTAACTTATGCATGTCATTACCAAGTTTTGGCGTACTGCACGGAGATACGTCATTCTAAGCCAATTAAGCTGCTCAGTGGTAATACTACAAACTGGTTAAACTACACAGTGGTAATACTGCATAATGGTAAAACTACACAGTGGTAATACTGCATAATGGTAAAACTACACAATGGTAATACTTCACAGTAATAATACTGCACACTGGTTCAACAACACAGTGGTATTTTTTTTGCATAGTGGTAATACTGCACACTGGTAATACTGCACAGTGATAATACGGCACAGTGGTGATAATGCAAACTGGTAATACATTTCAGTGGTTATACTGTAAAGCATAAGCGGGTAATCGTCTTTCGAGTAACTGGCCCTTGAAGTTTTAGGGTTTCAGCCTGAGCCAGAGGCCATAGTTAGGTATTTAAGACCTGTCATCATTTTGACATGGTTTTGACGAGGAGTCATAAAAAAACTATGACCGATGTCGAGGGTTTAAACACCATTCTAACCCGGAAAGGGACAGAAAAAAAGCTCTCCTGTGGCAACGCCATCAGACTCAGCTGAGATGTAAAACACCGAAAAACGCCGCAGAAAATGTCTTCCAAAACTATTTTTATGATATTTGAATACCATAAATAATAGCGATTGTGAAATAGATAGGTTTTAACTATGTTTGGGACAACTTATTCCATTTTTGTGCTGTATGTTTTATAAAAAATTTTTAAAAAATTTGAAGTGGAGGCGGTCATGTTTGACTTTTTTTATTATCGGAAATTTGGTACATGAACAATCGCACGCTGGGATGTAACGTGAAATATCACAACACCACAAGTTTGTTTCAGGAATAATTAATTTATTGATTTAAAGTATAGGCTTTTTTGTCATCGAGGTTGATTTTAACTATTTGTGTGCTAATAAAGTGCGAGTCTGTGAAGGGAGGGAGTCGGAACTGCCATAAACAAAGCGGTCATTGTTGTCTCATTAAGACTGCTGAGCTGTGTTCAATGTTATGTATATTTGCGCACAGCGCGTAACCCGTGCCACCGTGGAGGGTTAGAATAACAGTTTACAGTCCCAGAAGAACCGTCTCAGAAGAAACACTTATGATGTTCAAATTCCACTGCGCAATAATATCCTTAAAATAGGCCTACACAGGGACTTACCAAGGTTATCTCGGGTTTTTTCACCCATAATTGAGCGCACCGAATTCGATCTCTCAAACTGCCTTGTTTCGGCCTACTTGTATGATAAACAATATAACTTGTTCAAAGTTGGATTGACTTTGACGACAGGCTCGTGGAGTGGACCTCCTTCATCCATTCGCGCTTGATAGCTTCGAAACCGGAAACAATAAACGATTTGTCAATATGCCAGTTAAATAGGTCAATAGTTTGACCTATTTAATACAGGTTCCGTTTACAAAACAATTAACCTGTCACTTATCTGTAGGTTTAAAAACACTCGATATGGCTCTATGCTATTTATATAGTAATTTTGGAACATTCATTGAACAAAAAGGGGGCTAGAAAAATATCTTCTTCATTGTGGGATACCAAAAAATAAACGGGAATTTTTCGTTTTCTGATGATGAACAAAAATAATACATCTAGCCCTTATTCGCTAGAATATTATGCGAAGTGAATGATGCAATAAAAATAAATTTGGAAATTAAAGGATACTTTTATCTAAGAAAAATATAAAATTCTAAAGAAGGATGCTGTTAAAACCATAATTGTAACATCTGGGATCGGTTGCTCGAAGCCCTATTAAATTTAACCTGCTATTAGATGACGTCACACCATGTTGAAGGTCTATTTCTAACCTGGCATGCATTAGCGATTTAATGTGGTGTAAGCGGATAATCGTCTTTCGAGCAACTGACCCCTAATAAATAAATTGTGTGAGCTATGCTCGTTTAGCAGTAAGGTACATGTGGGTCAGTGGCTGGGAGAAGTGTGTGTTTGGGGTGGGGAGGTCAACGCGAAAGCTTGTTTCATAGACACGAAGAACACCACCGGAACAAAAGTAAATCCATGGAAGTTTGTTTGCTGTCGATATGTAGTGAAAAGAAAGGATCACAGTAAACCATTATTCTGTAATTTTGAAACAGCGTTATGAATCTGCAAAGTTTGGTATACAAGTGCTTTGCCGTACGCTCCATCCTATAATAAAATGAATTGAAGTAAATACTGGCTGCCTCTATGTTGGTACATTTTCAACCGGAAATCACTGGGACAGTCGGTTTAAATTTACCGTTGCGAAAAACGGTTTAACAAAAATTCTGAAATATCTACAAAAGACTGAAAAAGAACTATCGTTACTATAAATAAATTAATTTATTTGGAAATTGTCAGTCGAATAAGTGTGTATTTAAAGTCCTCATTGAATTACTATAAGTAATGTTAATAAGCTAATCCCTTATCACACACCACTTCCTTCTAAATATAAAATAATATATCACAGCGTTTTTGCATTTCTGTAAAACAAAAATGTCGAAAACACAGCAAAATTTGATACTAGCACAATCCTAAAATGTGGGGTGTTGTGATACTGTTGGAAACTTCATCCCGTGTTAAGTGAAAACCTACAGCATTTAAACAAACTGCCCTTAGTCTTGCAGAAGACAAAACGAGAACACACAATTGCTGTATAGTGTATATGACGATGCAGGGAAAGTACTGACACACATTACGTTACTATTAACAAGATGAACCCAAGCACTTCAGTTAGATATTTAATCAAATAAACATATGGCACAAATGCAATTCTATACAAAAGTAGTGCGCGTTTAATATATATAATATATATAAAGACAAAATAAAGTTTACGGTAAATTATTATATATCACAGTGCTATAGATTCAAAATAAATAGCATTTGTAAAATAATTTCACAATGTACTTGTAGGTCTTATCGATTGATTTTAAAAAGGTGTAACTTATTTATTCGACTTTATTTTAAGTTCGGGATTTTGGTCTGTTGAAAAAAGAAATCATGTCCTAAAGTGACCAAAATTGCAATGGCGACGATTCAAAAACGATGTTTACGACAATAAGTTTATTCTTATTGTGTCGTCAAATATAGTCAGGCGAACTTTGGATGAAACCGCTTTGTGGAGAGACTGACTCGAGAGACATTTTAAAAAAAATATTTTTCAACTTCATACATTCCTGTTTATGCCACGCTCAGAATATATATTAAAAAAAAAGCTTTTTGAATATCAGACAATCTTCTTATTTTGAATGGTTTTTGTTTCTGACTTAAAAAATTCCTACTCCGAGAGCTATTTTGATTGCTGTGCTCTCACCGTAGCTGTATAGACTCTAGAGCTAGTCTGGCTTCCTTCAAAAGCTACTTTGACTTCTGACTTGCAGCGCTTTAGACTTCCGAAAGTCATTGTCACACCAAGGCCCCCGAACCCTCACATCAAGTGACAGGAAAACCACTTGGAGTCGAGGGACATATTCATATGTTTTACCGAAAGTAACAACATTGTCCATCGGCGTTGAACCGAGTCTTTCGCCAGAACCAGAATATGTTTCTCCAGAACAAAAAGACGTTTGCCTGAACTAAAAGAGTTCTGCCATAAGCACAGAGCTTGAAAACGTTTATTGAGAATCTGAAGATGTTTCATCAGAGCAAGAAGACGTTTCACCATAAGCAAAATAAATTTCGTCAGAGCATGAAGACGTTTCGCCAGAACCAGAAATTGTTTCACCAGAACAAGAAGACGTTTCGCCATAAGCAAAATAAGTTTCGCCAGAGCATGAAGACGTTTCGCCAGAACCAGAAGATGTTTCACGAGAACTAGAAGACGTTCCACCATAAGCAAATTGTCCGAGCCTGAAGACGTTAATTCAGAATCTGAAGATGTTTCACCAGAACAAGAAGACGTTTCGCCATAGCAAAATAAGTTTCGCCAGAGCCTGAAGACGTTTCACAAGAACTAGAAGACGTTCCGCTATAAGCAAATTGCAGAGCCTGAAGACGTTTTGTCAGAATCTGAAGACGTTTCGCCAGAACCAGAACACATATTCGAATCCAAAATCTGCAGATCGATTTGAAAAAAATGACTTATTACAGAAGAATTGTGCACATCCATTAAGTCTAGCTTTTCAAGTTTCGTCGACTGAAAAGTCTCATTTGAAGATAAGTTTATCATTCTAGGACAGATATACCGTCTTGCTACATGTATGTGATTGGTACACGATCTGTAAGTTATGGCAACTTGATGAAAAAACTGTTTTACAACTAGATTACTTTCAATATAAGCTACTTCCTATAACTTAAAATAACGTCGAACAAACGAGTATTGAACAATGACTTCATGATATTTCAATAACAAACAATTTAACAATCGGCAATTAAACAAGATGATCCAACATACCAAATAAGCTCAAAGGTCAAAAGCACTATAGAAACAAAATATAATACATAGAACACAAGTGTGAACTTTGGCACATTTGCTGTTAAAGACCATGGATACCAATACAAAAGACAAAAAAATACACGTTTTACAAAATCGTTTGTCCGATTTTGTAAAAGGTGTATTTTTTTTTTTTTTTGTCTTTTGTACATTCAAATATAAAAAATCCTTGGTACAAAATTGTGTGTGCGACTTTTGGTAGACTTGTTTATATGGGTTATGTCTTGAAGACGTTTTACTCAGCAGTGTTTCCACGTATATAACGATGTGGTCTCCTGAAATAGGTTGAGGAGATCAACATTAAATTGCATTGATTTACTCTCAATAACATTTCCTTACAAATCACCGTTGTTGTTGACACACGTGCTGCACACAAAGAGTCTCTATAACAGTCTCTGGTTATCACAAAATTTTAAAATGTTTTCGGCATATTTCCTTAGTGGCAAAGCCTAGATGAAAGAAGGATGTAGACTTTTCCCACCTTTTTTTACGATCTGCTTAAGACAAATCAGGGTTCAACCATAGTCAAGCATCACAAATTATCCTGGAATTAAAAATGGTACCCTTAATATTTTATACCAGTATTGTGGGAGTATTTAACCGTCACTGTTGTTGTATATCAGTCTAAACCGTCCGTATCACATTTTGGGTGGCCACACTAGATTTCTTCAACGAAAAACAATGTCCTGTATCCGAAAAATACCTACACAAATTATATAAACTTTAATCGTTAGCCGCGCGAAAAAAATATTTCATTTTTTCACGGGTTTATGAACCGCCATTTAGTGTCGCCAATAATTTTGTGTAGTTTCGTTCACATTGTTGAACTTTTTTGATAAAGTAATCGTCGTCCTCTATACTTTCCATCAAGTTTGCTTGAACCATAAAAACGTCTTCGTATTTGGAAACTTCCGACCTATGCACACTTTTAGTTTCTTCGCCGTCTAGAAGACGCATTTCCACAATATTATCGTCTTCGTAGGTTCGCATATTATCATCAAAAATTATATGGTGGACAGACGGATCATTTAAATCCACCCACAATGGCTTCCCGGCTGTGTAGTGATATCCGTTGGTTTGCCAATAAGGGAAATCGTCCTTATATGCAACGACGCCAGTAGTTTTACTCAAAGTTTCATATATCGTTCGTTCGCCTTTGTAAATCGTTGACGTCTCTGCTCCAGGCTTTGCGGATCTGACTTCTAACGTTATTCCTTCCTCTTCTCCTCTTGTTATTCTGCCTGGTTCTAGATTGACGTCCATGTCCAATCCTTCCGGGAACATTGGGTGATGTCCCTTTATTGTGTGCTCCGTGCCCCGCAGAACATTATTGGAGTCTAGACCATAGGTCCGGAAGATGACGGCAAAGTCCCTATTAGCCTTCCTCAGATGGAATAACAGTTTAAAGAAAGATGGCAAAATATAATGATAGAGAGAGTCGTCTCTTCCCTTCATTGTTAATTGTGTTTCAGTTTCATCGTCGGTATTGTGTGGCCATCGTAGGAGACTCATATGCTTTTCAAAGTAGGATTGGAACTTCGCACCAATGTCTCTTTGAGCGAAGTCTCCAGTGACAAGCCGTAGCAGCGGACGGTCTTCCGGAGTTTGCACCAACTGCTTTTCCAAGTGCTTGTAATATGTGTTCGTGCCCGGGGCCGGTGGGGACAGGGAAGGAGTGTCAGAATACCATTTCCACTCCCCAGTCCGTTCATCGACACTCCCCCATGTCACGCCACTGAGGAAGCTGTTCAAAGCCTGCTCGACACACACATTCGTGATTGAATCCGCCACTAGCACCGTGTTTCTGATGTCCAAATGCAGAACTAGTTTCCTTGGGATCTTAGCCTTTGGCGAATATGGAATGCCCGGTTTATTGAACCTGCTAACCTTGTGTTTACTTTGAATGTCTTTGCGTTGAGATCGATTCTCTCCGTTTGTGCGATACCTTCGAGAGTTGGTGAAGCCTTCGTTTGGTTCTTTAGGACATTTTGCTTTCGGCAATGCATCCTTCATACCCCCCTCAGAAGGATTGTACATTCCAGGTGGTATCTGGCAGTCCTCCGGTAATACACCCAACCCCTTCATATAGACTTCAACTCAGATAAACTTGCGCAGGTAGAATCCCTGGGTATTGATTTCTCTCCACAGCGAATCGACTAGTGTATAGTCAGTTAATAAATACTCTACCGTATCCAACCGACGACATGGTCCTGGCTGTTCACGTATATACGCGTCGACGTATTGACCACCTTTTATTGTATTGTACACTACCAATAGGTACAATCAACTTGTGTCCCTATAAAGCCTTTCGGAACTTTGAATCAAGCAATAACCTCGATAGCTATTCCGAGGGGCCCATAGCTTTACAAATCAGAAAGTGGAATCAAGTACATACAGTATTTCACAACCACCGAACTGTATCTAGTTGTGCAAGGCTCGTACACTTGGCTATTACGTTTGAAGTCCCCACAATGTCCTTACTCGGCGTTATTAGATAAGCTTAAAATTGGATTTTTTTTGTACACGAAAAATGAGCTAGGACCCTACATAAGAGTTTTAAATAACTATAAAACGTGTTAAATCTATGCTCGAATTGCACCCCGATTAATCCGTGCAGTAGAAATGGCTGGGTTGTATACACCGTCAAAACAATAATTAGCTCACAAATTACATATATTAGCAACTGGTATATAAACTCACTATATATTCACACTTCGGAAAATAACCTCTTTATATATGGTTAACAAACACAATTTTCCGGCGGATATTTCACAATCCGAGGCAAGTCAGGGAAATCCTGGCTTAAATTGTTGGTCTTCGGCCAATGGAATATTTTTTTATTAGTGTATATAGGCAATACGACATAAAACACGTCGTTATAAAATACCTTGGTAATTTTCTGTCGAATGACTTGTATTTCTAAGTGTATACACAAAACATAGCGGGGCTTTTTCGAGGACACCGGATCAAAATTGGTTTCGTTCAATGGGTTTTGTGGTCAAACACGTACAGATCAACACAAATTCACCGGCTCTATTCGTGCCAAGAAAATACCGAAATAAGATCCGTATGGCCTGTAAAGGATAAGTGGGCGGTATAAACAGGTAAATTGATTGAACATCCAACCTCGACATATATATAGTTAAACAAAAAAGAGTATGCATTAGGCGTACAGTTAGACACGCATAAGCATATACAAACAAATTTGTCTCTCTTCATTTGTTCAAAATATATACATGACATATTTTTGTATATATCGCCTACATTGACCTGATAGGAAACTAGGTCTTTATATGCGACTCGTTTATACATATAACAGTTGACGAGCGAGAGCGTTTTGGTGTCATTATACCAGTTGTTCAATGGTGTATTAAAATTAAACGATAGTTACAGACGTCACGTGACAATTGTGTTTCGATGTCACATGACTTATTGAAATCAATCTAGGGTCCTATTGCACATAGCTGATCCCGACTTTAGTCAAAATACTTAATTTGTTTTAAGCTACTTTTATAGTTATATATTAAACTAATATTTACATATATATATATTATTTTGTTGCACATAACATTATATGAAAACAAATAAACGAATCACAGCTATAGTATATTTTACACTTTCGATCGGATGGATTATTTTTGGTTCCTTTTCCTGTCACTTTTTTATTTGCCTTTTATGTCACAAAGATAAATCTTGCATTGATCCTGTCTTAGACAAACATTAAAAAAAAAAAAAAAAAACATACTTATACCATTGCGACCCTGGATACAGTCACAAAGTTGTTATTGAAAAAAAAACCAACATCACGGCTCGAAACATATCCGAACCATTTTATGTTGTGATTATCTATATATAAGTAGGGTCCGCCCATGAGATAATAATTAATTCAAATAATTCAAATTTCGTCCGCTGTAAGTATTTTAATAATGATGTAGCTCCAATGACGTCATCATATCAACAGGAGAATAGATTTCAGACGTAAACAATAAACACGTGGATAACTCAATCATATATTGAAAGTAAATCCATTGTCAACTCTTGCTTGCAAACACAAATTTTTTTCGTTCTTTCAGCCTATGAGCGATGCGTGTGGTTTGCGGTATGATTGGATAATGCTGAACTCAAAAATTAAATTTGGTAGGAACCTACAAGCTGGATCGATCCCAGAGTGTCCGCCCTTTTTCTTTTCTATATGCATATACGATCTTTTTGGTACAGATCCCCCGTTGGCTACAAATAAGGACAGAAGCATGGGCGTCCGCAGGTAGGGGCACTTGCCCCCCCCCCCCTCCTCCCGCCCCCTTGGAAA
>JARFOD010097035.1:0-17017 GCA_031763545.1 Mopalia muscosa | reverse complement strand
CTCGCCTCTTACGATCGACCGAGGAAGCCGAGGGAGTATTCTGCAGGGCCATGGCCCACCCGCTCCCTCACAGGGCAGATATAAATGATTGGTTGTATAGAATTGGGGAGTTAACTTGGACATTGAAAACTTAATTTGGAGGAGTTGTAGCTTTAGAGTTGGGTTATAGAGAAGCTTGGAATAAAATTCTTGGATGGCCAAGGAAGTTTAAGATCTGACAAAATCATATTCAAAACAGCATTCATTGTTTTTTTTGTAGAATAACCAATCACAAAGCAGCTCTTGAAAACTTTGTAATGAGATGCCAATGATATTGATTGATTAATCCTTTCATGTCTTCTTTTTGGACAACATTGTTGACAGCAACCTTTTTGACTAATCAGGACCCTGTATATTAGTACAGACAAGTGAACATGTTCACATATAGATTGCTAGCTGACCCCAAAAACAGACGTAACAACAGAAGCACATCTTAAAAAGTAAACAATCAAAACTTAGTCTGTAGAAAGGCTGTTTTTCACTAGCTGTCGTTATTGATGCTCAATCACCATGCACAGGGCCAGAGGTCATGTAAAGCAGTTTACAACATGAATGTCACATCTACACTGACTTGAAAAACAGAAACATGCAGCAGTTTTAATTTTGACGCTGAACTGGTTTTGCAGTAGGCACTGCAATTTACCATTGTTTGATGGAGTGAGTGATTAGGGCTATATGCCACAGACAAAATGTTGTAACGTTCTGCTGCACGGGTGTTTTGGGCGACCACAATCAGCCCTTAGGGTAACACTTGTCAGAGACTTGTGCATCTTAATCTCTGCTCTAGATTTATTCACTCCTTTATATGGTTGCTGTTTGTACAATGGTGAGATTGATTGGTGTTAAAGGCCATTGTTAAGATTATTTATTTATTTGTAAGCAGTCTAATCTAATTTAAAATTTTTACTCAGCTGCATTAATATTGGAGCAAACTGGGCACAGTCTGATTTATGCTATGACTTACAGGGATTTCACTTATTTGCAGCACTTTGATTGGTCAATAAAAATGTATGATACAGCCAATCAACCAATCTCGGCAAATAAGAGGAATCCCCTCAAATCATAACTTCAAATCCCTCGATAAGAATGCACTGAGATGAGTTTGAGAGAGCCTAGCCAGGCTTAAAATCAAAAACATTTCTACAACAATAACTTAACAACACTTACAACCTGTATCCAAAGAACTGGACTGTTAGTTCCAGCCACAGCCATGTTGAGTGTATTAATACAGGTCATTGTACAGTATTGAGTAATCCAAAATGTTCAGAAGACTTGCAGATTTATAATTTAATCCACTGGATAATTTTTGTACGGTTACAAAAAGTTAACAGATGTCATATCTTCATTTTAGACAAAACACTGGCATCTGATAAGGAACCATTAGTTTCTTCAGTTTGCCTGCCCAATGGCCGTGTACATGTGCAGAACTGGCCTGTATCTATTCACTGGTCTCGGCTCCAGAGCTGTCAAGCACTGTGCATTAAAATCCCTGGTAGGAAGGTTATTCAAATTTAACAATTTGTGTGTGTGACTTTGTAAACAAGTCACTTTCACATCCCTTGGTCGAATTCCAATATTTCCACACTCTAAAGAGCCAAGCAAATTCTTTAAATTACAAAACCATGGCCACCTAAACTGCAACTGTATTTGTGCAAGGCAAAATACATCCGAGCTGGACGAAATATGGATGTACTGTACAGCTTGTGACAAGAAAAACGAGGCCTTGCCACATTCAGCTGAAACAGGTCTACAAAATCTTATTCCAAACACAATGTCAGTTCATCTTTTTTAAGGGTTGTAAGGCCCTTGATTGACAGGTAAATAGGTACATAGCAGTCACACATGCAGCTGTACACAAACAGGTCCATACTCAAAAGCCTGGCTGATAAGTAAATTCTCTTTTTAGTAAATCAAGACTATCAAGAAAATGATTCCGCTGACTAAAACAATAGGTGTAGATATGATCTAGACTACAAACACACAGAGACAATTTCTGGTGTTTTCTAACCACTCCTGTGTCATTTAAGCAATAACATAACACAGTTCCCCTAAAAAAATTCTTATTAAAATAAAATAAATTAAAAGCTTTCATAACAATAACGATTTTGGAGTGTGCTTGTTAAAAAACACATACCTGTGATTAAAAAAAAAGACATAAAAATTTAAACCTTTGTTGTCAAATGCAAATAAACCCAGTAAATTATGCATTAAAAACAAATTCAATATGGAATAAAAATTGGAATTATTAGGAAGTCTACCAACCTCCATTGTAACATAGGCTTACCTATAATATTAAACATGGCCCTAAAAAAAGTAGAAATGTCAGGTATAAATACTTACATCAAACCACGTATCTTGTCGGGCTACATTCCTGCAACATAAAAAAAGGCAGGGATTAAAACTTGACATTTAAATTATAACTTATCATATGTATGACAGATACCTGTAGGCTGCAAAGAAATAACCTGTTACTATGTGTAAATAGAAAGTGTTGACAACAATCACCTACCATCACTCAATTAAACTTAAAATATTTGTATACATTTTTATTGAAAGCTTGTACTTAATTTCTGCACACTATTTGATAGAATTTAATACAATTTGTTTAAAAATATATGATATTTTTTTTATAATGGAAAACGTGCAGTTAGGTGCTACAGCTGGGCAGAAAAGATAACATAACAGACTGTACACATTAGATCTGTTATATTTTTCTTTTATATTACAAACCTGTTAGTTTCTGAATTGATAAGAAACCTTATTATTTGTTAATATTTAATCAGTATAGGAATGAATTACATCAGTTTTGGTTGATTTTTTATTTCAATTTAATTATTAAATTATCTCAAATTCTCTGTATATACATACATGCATTCATGGTTAAGAGGCAATATGAAGAAACACGTGTATTAATTATCCCAAAATAATACTCATGTTTTATTAAATATGTTTCCTTATCAGTCCCCTTTAAAATTGTGGCTTTTGTCCATAATAGTAGAAACAAAAATACAAGTTTAAATTTGTATGTTTTTAAAGTGTTTTTTGTTTGTTTCTGAGTTTAATTACATCAAGTGTTTTCAAAGTGTCTCTTTGTTTATGCCTTTAAGAAGTGCTTGTCAAAGTTATAAAACAGCCTGAGGGAAAGAGCATGTATTTATTCACTCAAGCAGAAAGAAATATGAAAGATAAATGTAGTGAGCATGACAGCACCTCATTAAACAACTGACATGTAAACAATAATATGACTGAAGCAAGCCTAAATAAAGAGCTGTATAAAGGGAGACAAGTCTATTCATTTGCTGGACTGCTTTGTTTTAAGGTTATTTAACTCATATGATGGTGTGCCAGCCCGATGGGTGAAGGAAACCACCCTCTATACCACTGCCAACACACACAGACAAGACAGGACAAATGCAGGACTCTATACAGAGTCATCAGAAACCGATGACTTTATGTTGCCTTTTAACAGTTTTCCAGTATCCAAGTCAATTTTATCTTAGACAATTAAAAAGGTGCATTTACAAATGTTTGTTTGTTAGATTGGAGCTGAGGAGAAACCTCGTAAACACCACCCATTTGATTGCCGGAGCCACATCACGGGACTCATTCATATATCTGATGGTCGACAGACGTACACACTACCACTAAGTCACAGCCATGGACAATCAGAGGACATATTACAAAATCATCATAAATAGATTGGATACATCTTGCAACCTAGCTCTAAGAGCTTTAGGGCAACAGGAAGCTCCCTCCAAACACACTGCCATCAGTATACATGCATTCTAAACAAATTTAACATGGAATAGTTTAGTTAATACAAAAACTTACATATCATGAATCAACGGAAGTTAATTTTGTCTGATATTCCAGATGAGTAAAAAAAAAATAAGGACTAGATATTTACATCTGCTCCTAGTCTAATGCTAACAAACTTATGTGTTTTCAAATCTCATGCATGTCTCAAAAATATTAACCAGTGAATAAGTTCAAATTCAACGCTACTTCTGGGGTAAGCAGAGCAGAAAACTCCTGTGTATTAAGAGTACTTGAGTACATCAAACTACAAGTAAATCCAAGCTTTAAGAAACTTTATTAATTCTCATAGAATTTAAATATAGAAGACAGACAATCTACAAAAGGGTGGTACCTGTATATTTTTATTATACCTGTATATGTTATTAACAGTCATGCTTTGACACCGCCCTCTCTTAGTAAGTTCACAAAGTTAGCTAGGTCTTTCAGGGTTGTGTTGTGGAAATGTCTGCAGGTCATTGTATGTTTGTATCCCATGAAAATTCTTTACAATCTTTATGCACACTCTCATAGTAAACTCTATATACAGCACTTTTTATTGAATTACTAGGTGAACATTTTGACCTGACATTACCTACATTCAATATATTACTCCTTTATGTATTCATGAATCATTCATTGATTCATCTGTCTTTCACTGATTTATCTATATTCCTTGCTTTATTTAACGTTCAGTGAACTGTTTACCGTTCAGTGATTTATTTACCAGTCAATGACCCATTTATCATTAAACGAGTGATTCATTTTCCAATAATTCACTTATCTTTCATATTAAATATCTTTCAGCTGAGTAAAAACAAACAAATTTCAAAATAGAACAGGTATTCATATACATTGGTTTTAGAAATTAACTCATTTGTTTTTTTTTTTTATGATTGGCGTTTAATGTGGATACTTGAGTGAACAAGTTTAATAATACATGTATATGTAGCATTAAAGAGAATTTGAAGTAGAATACAACTTTATATAGGAATAGCTTGCAGGAATTCTTGGAAGGATTTAGATTTGATAACTTTACAGGCCAAAATATTTGAGGAAAGAATATTTATCTAACACTTCTTATTACATGTAAAAGCATATATTAAAGTGAAATTACGTGTTTCAAATAACTTGTTGAGGATTCTTAATAAACAGTAAACTGGCACACATTTAACGTTATTAAAGCTGATGTAGCCTTAATAACATACTTTATAGTACAATAATGTAGGGGACTGCGGGCCATATGAGAGTATATGGACTCGTCAGACATCCAAAGAGAATTTTATGGACTGAAGCAAATGCTGACGTCCATACAACTTTTTCCTTCTTTGTTGTATTATTGCGAATATCCAAAATTCTCTGTTACTCTTCACTAATGAATGAAGCAAATTTCTCTGTTATAGCACAAATGGTATTCCAATTTTTACAGTGGCGAGCACAGCCAAGGGAATTAACTTTGCGGGTCTATATATTGTTATCATATGGGCCAATATGTCTACATAGTGACCACAAAAACATGTGCAAACAATAGGAGAAATTTAAATGAGGTATAATAAAGTACAATATCTGATTAATATTGTCATAAGAAAAGAAGCTGTGACAGACAATGGTTAATTAAACTCGTGTAATTCATGTTATAGAAATGTACGCAGGTGTCAAAGGGTCAATGAGTTTAATATAGGTGATATTGATCAATTATTAACATCTATTATTAAAATGGCTATGGTTTATTAAGGGTTTACATGTGGTACTTTAACATAGGGTTATTTCCCTCGGAGACTGTAAAGATCATTTCACTTATGTGACTCGGCACCAGTCCAAAGGGGGAAGAAAATCACAAACAATGGTAAAAGAGGAGAATCACACGGAAATAATAGACACCAAAACAAATGAGTTGCCCTCTTAACTGGCCACTTTGCTCAAATGGTTTAATTTTTTTCTATCATTCCTATGTAAAATTATATTGAAACAGGGTGACTGAAAAGGCTCCTTGGGAGTCTCAAAGACACTTAGACACCCCTCTGTCTAGCACTAAGAGAACACACATATTAAACTGTGCATGACTTCCTATATCAAACCCTTTAAGTTTTTTAATATTTACAAACTTCCTGAAAAGTTTGGGTACAAATGGAATGTTTTGGTCAATAAACAGATACATAAGATAATGTAACTTTAAAAACATAAATGCATTAACTTCTTTCATTTGTTATATTTATTGGATTGCAATTTTCCAAATATCACTAAAATTGATGACAGTATATGAACATCTCTAACCTTTTGTGCTAATGTTTCCAGTTCCTTTCATGACCTTGTAACATTAGAGGTAAAATATTTAAAGGGAGTCCTTCACAGGTTGTCCCTCAGTGCATGGACACACTTCAAGTGGCATGTACTGTTATATTACTTTAAAAGCCTCATTACTTCCCTTTGATAATAGGACAACTACATGTAGGTTGATAACTCAGCATATACCGGACTCATCGTACATTTGCACCTGCCAGGTATAACAATTAGGTATATAAGTTAATGAATATTAGACACCTGCTTGTCAGTTCCACAGTTAGTAAGTTAAAAGTATGTTAATATTGAGTGTCTTCTTACTATTGATAATCTTCCTGCTGGTTATCAACCTGATATGCTGTGAGCAAGTTCTATCAACCTTGAATCCAAGACTTTTCCAAGAAAAAGTTCAATGATTTTTTTGACGTTTTTTTATCACAATTTATTAATTTTTTTATCAAAGGCTCTCAATATAAATGTAAACGCTTACACCTATTTTTCAGAGGTTTTCAAAGAGTAAAAATTCTTTTCCAGAAAATTCCAGTACATGCAAGCTTTTCTAGGAGTTTCAAGGACTGTACAAACTCTGACCCTTTGTATACTATTTACCCCCTTTTTAAAAATTTTTATCTATTTATATAAATAACTCAAATGAACAGCAATAACAATTGCAATCATTATCATTATAAAAATGTTTTATAGTTTGAGCTTAGTTTGATTCAAATTGAAAAACTTGCACACATATTTTGATTCATAAACAATTGCCCCTTAAAGCAATCATTATACAAATGTTTTATAGTTTGAGCTTAGTTTGATTCAATTTGAAAAGCTGTCACAAATATTTTGATTCCTAAACAATTGCCTCCTAAGCATTCATTAATCTATTTCTCTGATTCAAATTGAAAAGCTGTCACACAACGTTTGATTCATAAACAATTGCATTATTTAATAGTTTGAGTTTACTCTGATTCAAATCAAACAGAGAACATTTGAAGGAGATAAAGGGCAATAAGTGGCAATATTGACACAGGGTGTAGGTATGTGACCTATATACATTGAAATCTACAGGGCCTAATCCACTACTGAGCACTCCTGTGAATAACTATCCTGACCCATAAACAACTGGAAAAAAAAACAAATCTCAGGGTGGGACAGAGGCTAATATATAGTATTTGATCCTGTACTGCTTTAGATCAAATACATTTATTTGTAGGCTTTTTAAGCCTGAACCAGGTTATTTCACTCAAATAAGATTTTGTAAAGTGGAAACGGCTTTGTAGATGGCTTTATGGACCCCTGGGAAAAATGTTAAATTTCTCACGACAACTAATTTTCAGATTAAAAGTTACTTTTTTAATTCCTCGCCAGACGTAGGATTTCACGTGACTCGCAATGGCTTTTTGGTTTTGGTTAACAGTTCTGTTTAGCTTAAATAAAGGTTTCTAGATTTATATAAAGGGGATGCACTTTAACAGTCAATAACTACACTAATGAGACAATGTTTGGAAAGTGTTTGTTCGTGTTCCTTCAACACTAAGCAAATACAGCCTAATAACACTTGGTTAGTTTTGTTTGTTTATAGTTTAACCTCATACTCAATGGTATTTATACTAGGACAGATTGTCCATTTCACTATGATGCTTGCACCATGGATGGGACACTGTACAGCATGAATGTGACACAGTGCAGCATGAATGTGACACTGTGCAGCATGAATGTGACACTGTGCAGCATGTATGTGACACTGTGCAGCATGCATGTGACACTGTGAAACATGAATGTGACACTGTGCAATACGAATGTGACCATGTGCAGCATGTATGGGACACTGTGCAGCATGAATAAGACAGCTTGCAGCATGGATGCAACACTGTGAAGCATGGATGTGACACCACACAGCATGATACTGACACTTTGCCTTACAAATGTGACACCCCACAACATGAAACAGACAACATGCAGCACGAATGTGATACTGCTCCGCATGAAAGTGACATTGTGCAGCATAAATGTGACACCACGCAACATGAAATTGACACTGTAGCATGAATGGGTCACCATGCTACAACATAAAGCCACTTTATATGTAAGTATGAAAACCCATGTCCTGGTCCATTATACAAACACATCCATAATACAACTATGTAACTGATATCATTAAATTCATTAATTACACTTTAGCTCATACCTTGACCAGGATGTGTTCATCATTTTGGAAGACTTCTCACTACAGCAAATAAAGACTGGGCATTCTACATATACATGTATTTAGTTAAGCTAACCAGCTGAGCCGGTCTCGAGTTAACCCTTTTCTGGAAGCACCCACCCTACCCTCTTCATCTGTCTTATCAATGTAGACAAGTAGAGTGCAATTAGTGAAGATATAGGAGCATGACTCATCTCCTACACATCAGAATCAGTTACATGTCAGCCTGTCTAAGACACTTTCAAAATACATGTGTTTTTCTTGGATATCTATACCAAAAACAATCTAATAATCTTAAAAAGAAATCTGTAAAAATGTTGCAAAAAATAATGCCAGGCTCCTACTCGCTTCATTACAAATATCTAAACTAGGATTTATTTATCTTGTGTTTAATGCCTTCCTTCAGGTATTGTACTTATACACCGGGCTGTGCTGTTGGGAGACAGACTGGACGGGGTCTTCCCAAGAGTAAGCAAACTTGTTTCAGGAGGACCGATTTATATGTTTCCCAAATTAATTGTACTGTTCATCTAATTTTGCATTTTGCTACTGATTTTGGCAAATTTTGTCAATCCTATCATCAAAAAAGTTTGTAAAATATAAAGCAAATTTGTTGCATTTATTTTTTTATTTTTTTTTCAAATCAGCAAAGCAGTGGCCAAGGAAGAGGTTAGGTCATCTCATTAAATTTTAGATTTCAGATTTCACAGTTATGCCATAAAAGTTTACAGCGCACACCTGCATACATGTATGACCATAATGTACCTGTACCCAAGTACTAACTAACCTCATTTACACAACTATTTAAAGAAATGTCCACCATTCTAGGGACAAATCTATTCAGTGAAATGATGGTGTTGACATTTACAGCAGTATTAATATCACAATAATCATAAAATTATCAAAATTCTGTAAGATTTGTAACCTGGTGTGATGTGTTTGGATTATACAGTTGTAACCGATGAACGTTCAGTTATATATCAGCATATTTGAGCAAATGGCCTGTCATACTTTTCAGAAATAAACCATTATTATTTTCAAATTTAACAGCTCTTTGAGTAACCATGCTCAGGGCAACTGGAACGTCTTTCGAACCACCAGCTCTATGCTTACATGTAGCTGTTAAGAACACATCACATCTTATATTGACACAGACAAGGACAGAACCAGTTACACATGGTATACGGCCATATGAAAAGGTGTAAAATCAAATGTCCCTCGTACAACTGCAAAGGGGACATAAAACAGTTAATAAATCACAATAAAATACTTGTATACTAACAGTATATGGATCTGATCCTCGGACTTGCTGAGTCCCTGGCTGAGTGGGGTGAATTTGTAGGGTATAGGGCTGTATAAACTGTAATGGTTAGACATGATGCTCCCCCCCAACAGGTAAAACTGTTTTCAATATGCACCCTTTGGCAGTATCTAGGGTCATACACGCAAGATCAATGGAGCAAGGCAGTTATTAGAGCTGGGCATCTTAACTGAGGTGTGAAGATTAGAAAAGCTCCTATTGTTAATCCTTATCTCTTAATCCTCAAATGAACTCGATTCTAAAGCTTTATACATTTCATCCAGGTGAACAATTCATGAACTGGCTTCAGAAATG
This sequence comes from Mopalia muscosa, assembly GCA_031763545.1. Taxonomy (NCBI): domain Eukaryota; kingdom Metazoa; phylum Mollusca; class Polyplacophora; order Chitonida; family Mopaliidae; genus Mopalia; species Mopalia muscosa. The sequence goes on along the minus strand of JARFOD010097035.1, from coordinate 7,082 downwards.
ACAGATGACACTCAATAATTTTATCCAGAAATGACAAACGAGTCACATCAATTTCTGTACACATATACTGAATAAAGTACAAATATTTTTAAAATCTGACATTTCACAGCACATAAAACAAAATTAATTAGCCAAATCCAGCCGTGAAACAGTTATTACAATCCTCTGAAATGATCATCAGTTCAAATTAGTTGATTTTCAGTTATTTCACAACCTGTGTTATAAGCTCTAATGAAAGAGACCTAATTAGAAACAGTGGTATAACAAATTATGGCCGGTACTTCACAACTCCCTGCCATATACTGTACGTTCAAATGTTCCTCAACTTCATCCAGGAGTATTATCAAATTCCAGTAAGTATTTTAAAACTTGTTATTCTGTATTCACACACCAGGTATATGATCAATGAACTCTCATAGGTGTTTCACATTGTAACATAGGTGACCTCTAGAAGGTGTTACAGAACATCTAAAGGTACTGTACATGACAAATAGTCACAAAAGTAAATCCACCTGCACCACTGTATAGTCAGTCACGAGTAGTAAGCCAAGAACAGATCCCTAAAGTCAAGCATTTCAAAACCCGCCCTGCATTCAGTGTTCACATGTGCACAGGGTTTTTTCACGAATCACTACACACAGGGAAATGACAAGTGTGACACAAAGGGAAGTCCCTGCTATGATGACTCAGGTGTATTGATCATATATTAACAGCTACTAAAACTCACCAGGTAAATGTTGATAACGAGAGATTTAATGAGGTCACTGATAGGTGACAACTTTCACCAACTGGCACTGATAAAATAACAAACGTTGTTTACACAGGTAATAAATACTACAGGTACATGTAGTAATAAACACAGGTAAGTTGTGTTATTAACATGTACAATAGCCCTTACTTATGTGTTTTATCTTCAGAATGAGTCTAAGCTCCGATGACAACAGATTACTACACACACAGGAATGTCCTTTACTATGACTAGACACTAGGACTGATTAAGTCATTGATTATTGATGTCCAGGTGTATTGTCTAGTCATGTGTCTAGTCAATAGTAATCTGTAAATAGCAACCGTCCAAAGGTGTTTTATTTTTTTGTTTAAAAAACGCTAAAAATGTACAATAACTTGTTACTTAACACTCTGTTTCAGGTAAAAATTCCCAATGACAAATTCGTCAATTATGAAAAATCATGAACAAATGACCAATAAAAGTATATAGCTTAAGATAACTTATAGACATACAAACTGTCTTGGAATAGGTCTTTAAAAAGCACAGAGAACACTGTTGTGTCCTGGAATGTCATCAGTTACATAGACTAACACCGAACAGCTGTGCATCAACTTCTTCAAGGCTGAGACCCTCAAAATATATCACCACACAAATATGAACACACACTTAAAGATACACTGACTGATTATGGATCCATCTCCATGGAGAGACACATCTGAGATATGGTACAAAGCACTGACTCAAAAGTACATTTATCTGTTTCAATCCGTGTCAATGTGCAAAAGTTCACATTCAAATAATCAACCTGATTAATGCCACTATTGCATTATTCAAATTGCATGAAAATAAATCAAAAGCTGTACCTATACAGTCTTGTAATTGAATTACACAAAAGTGAAATCTTATCAGATGTACTGTGGACAACCAATATCCTTGTCACAAGATTATGTTGCACTATCACCTACTCCATTAGACAACTAGTGAAACTTGTTCATTGTTTAAACAGAAAATAAAGTATTCTCCAGTTATAAGTAAAGCATTAACACAGACACATCGGATGTACCACATGTGAATTCCAATGCAGGCTTTTTAAACATGCTCAATCTTCCCTGAACTATGTCAGCTGTGTAATTATATCTACCTCTTGTCGGTTAATCTAAACCACGCAAGATTTAATTTTAGATACAATCGGTTAATGATGGATACGAAATGTACATGATGTGAAATCTATGTACAGTCTTCACACGTCAATCACCAGTTGTCACGGATACACCAGAGAATCACAGCCAATCATGCATAAGAATGTTATCATGTCAAGAAACAAACGACACTGATCCAGTTCACTGAATAATTAAAATAATTCGCAATTTGCATACTACTGTTTTCCAATTCATTTCGTATTGCAAATAAATTGTATATGATCACCCACTCTGTCAAACACCCTAAAATAGACAGTCTTTGTAGAATCTTGACCATACATCTACTTTCAAAACATGCAACTTATTGAGAAAAATCATTAACATGCCAATAATGCAGAGATAAAAAATAAACATCTGCAACAGTCAAATCAAAATATTGGAGTCTTGACCATCATATGCAATGCCTGTTCTTCTAAATTTGCAACACGGTCCTCAAAGAGCACGCCAGCTGAAATCTTGAATGTGGCACATGTAACTTTTTCCACAGACATGAAGTGCTATGACTTTCCAGCTGCAGTGACAAACTAAAATAGCCCCGGGAATAGTGTAGAGCATTTAATCAACAGATCTGTCGGTGTAGAGAATCTGTCAGAATGTGGAGAAAGCTCTTTGTAATCACAGAAGACATTGAACACAGAGTCTTTGTGAAGCACATTCCACTCTGATTTTTCATTATCTCTGCTGCTGTCCAGTTGAGGTTAAGTCTTAAGAAGATCATGTGCAGGCCAGTCAGTAAATCCTTTACAAACAATATCACGTGCCAGTATAGCAGCAACAGCCTTCCATAGAAAACTAGGCCATGTCCGTAAAAATAGAGCAACTTGTCTCCATATTTTTTTGTGTAAGTCAATGAAGATGTAGACATTGGGAGTAATTAAATATAAATGTTGATCTAGCTTGTTACATCAAGCAAACATTCTGCGGCCCATCTTCTTTGGACTATATAACATTTCCAGGTTGTAAGGTTTTACAAAATAAAATGGAAATATATAAGAGTTTCTGAGTTTCATTCAATCTAGTCAGGTTCCATGCCCCATCTCAACTAAATTAGCTCTTACCCTTTAGCTCTATGAGCTAATAATAGCTGGGGCTTGACAGATGATAAGTCTTCTACCTACATTAAATGTCTAAGAGTGGATGAGAGAGAGAAAGGCTTTCAGCATGTTGACATTGGTGAGACATCATCTAATAGAGGATTACATTGAATAGCACTTTTACCAACTGATTTGGTGTTTATTACCATACTCATGGCTAATTCTTAGTGACTCCAGTAAAATAATCATACACCACTTTTGATTTATTTCTCGTCTTTATTTAACTCATGTTCGGACTACCTTTGTAAATCTAATAATTTTTAACATCAGATATGGTAACAAGTCAACAAAAGTCACTGAGTGGGTAGGTCAAGGGTCAGAGGTGTAAAAATAAACCTGACTCCTCCTGAAGACTTAATGTTATCTTTAATAGGAAAGGCCTTTGACCTTACATATAAATAGAACATCACATCATTTAGGTATTTATTTCAGTCAACATCTATGTAACAGAGAACTAGATAGCATGCATGTGTAGATTACCCATAACAACTTGAGATTAAGATCTTTTCAGAAACTCGTCTCTGGTAGTTTATCTAGAACATGAGACAATTCAGTGGTTTTCATTAAATCGACATCCCTGGGCAAGTGTTATTACTTTTTTAAAATAAATCAACACCTAGTGTAGTATTTCGATTTATTACTTGAAGATCTAGCTAACCACAAGATAAATTTAAAAATTATATAAGTGCTGTTTTTTTCCTTTTTATTTCTAGTACAAGCTTACTCCTTTGACAATATCTGTTTTTATTAGAGTGGGGTGTTGTGTGGGGTGGAGTAAGAATATATCTTTTTAAACTGACCCATATCAAGAAATCATACCATAAACTGACATTTCTGATTTGAAAAAAGATAGTTGGCTTCCGTTACAGATGTTTAGCCTCATATCTGACAAAGGGGCACCATCTGGGTATGTTAATAGGCTGTCTTATCAACTAGTGTGTCCTGTACTGAATAGCTTACATTTAACAGACCCCAAAATTTTAGAACAATCTAAAATGTCTTGTTGACATTATGTTAAAATGTATACAGTTTATATATCCAAACAGCTTTAATATCAAAGACTAATCTGTCTGACTGCATTTAACAATTTCTAATTGGGTTGAGTTGGAAGGTGGGGCATTAACTAATACAATATATGCCCTAATGGGGTGCCAGATAGTCCCTTAATGAAGGGTACATAATAACCAAGGTCACCACAGACATGTCAAACTATGGTATGCAACTTGTCATCTTCTTTACATGAAGACACCTTTTTTCTTGCATACTTCCTCAAGGATCTGAAATATATATCCAAACAAAAACTGCTGGAAACCAAAAACTTCACCTGTAGGTTGTCATTAGAAAGCTGTATACAAACTTTATAACAAATTGAATAAAGGGGTATAAGAACCAGAGCACCAAACTTGCTACATTTCTAGCAGCATGACAAATGGATCGCTAACCGTAAGTCTATTCTGGTTCTACTTGTTAGCCGACTAATAATTTTACATTCCAAATTGGAAAGTTTTTCTCACTGTCTTAAAATATTCAATATTGAAGTTGGTTCAATCTTATTTTTTATAACACAGATGAAAAACTGTAGACGGATGTATTCCACATACCCTTAATTAAATTTAAGAAAAGCTAACCAGGCTGCCTCTCTGCTATTTACTTTAGATAATGTAAAGCCCTTGTACACAGGCATGATGCACTACTTGTTTGGCACTATTTGTTTTGCATAGCCAAGTGTGCAAAATAATCGTAAGTAAATATTTTAACACGTCAAGCAGGAAAAGTGTACGACACAAACTAGCACACATGACAACTAAAAAGGAAAAAGTGGAACGTATAAACCTTAATCTTAATGATATGATGTCTTTTCATGCGGAATGTTATAAATAAGGCAAGAAATCGGCAGTGCATGTGTCTGCTGGAAATGCAAACAAGACAGTCCTAATTTCTAAGAAAAAGGTAAAAGTATGTACTCTTAATATACCCTCCCAAAAAATAAGTTTTGTTTTTCAGTTTCAATAATGTTTGATTAGGGTTTAACGTAGTACTAAATGGTATTTACAAAATATGACGATGCATTCTCCAAGTAATGCTGCATGGTGGAAAACTAAGAGAAAACCTCATAAAAACCGCTTGCCCAAGTTTCGCAGCCACAACATGAGACTCAACCTCATGCCTTAGATTGACTGCCAGACTGGAACATGCGGGTGATGAATTCAACTAGGGTCATGTCTACACAATAACCACCTAACCATGGTGCAGGACTAGATTTAATAGGAAACCTTATGGAATGTTTGTTTGATTGATTGAAGTTTGCAAAATACTTAATCAAACTTATTAAACCAGCCATGATGTCTCTGTAAAGGATGACAGGGCACTTTCTGAGAAAAGGGAATGTCAAACATGGATTTATTCTTATTTAATTAAAAAAGAATATATATAAATCTTTTAATCTGATAATAACAGTATTTCCATATTTCAGACAGAAGTCCACAGTAACAATGGGAAGTTTCAAGGGAGGGGGGAAAACAGAACTGGAAGCATTAAGCTTATCTTAGAGGTCACTAGGTTCTGTAACACTCCTCTGTGTTTGATTGGAGTTTTACACCTTTTGTTCAGGTTGTTTCACTGTTATAATGGCATGGCAGCACAAAGGGCAAAGGAAACCACCTCCAATCTCTCTGGCTACAAATAATGCTACGACAGGACAATCACAGTGTGCAATACAAATGATCAAAGACTCCACTAACGGATTGATTTCCTGTTGCCCCTTTTGCCCGGGGAGCACCAGGGCAACAGAAAGACACGTTCAACTGTCTGCTCTAACTGAGTAAGAAGTGCGCTGTTTTTGCTCCATTTGTGCACAATATGTTTAACATATAAAACTTGTCTATACCACCATGTATCTTTTCAAACGTTTCATTACGTTTGTTGTGGTTAAGAGGGAAGACAGCTATTCATGATGTTTAACAAAGCATAGAAGATTTAACAGTAAAAAAAACATGACTTCACACAGAGGAAAGAAATGTTTATAATCTCAAGCCTGTTGTTCACTCACATGATCCATAAATTCCACAAAGAGAAATTACACAAGAATAAAAAAAAAAAACCACTTACTAGGCTGGTTTTATGAATCAAGTACATGTATGGTTGTACTCCAGGTGATTACAAGTAATACACCTGCATTGATTGGTTGGTTAATCTAATGGCAGGTGCTTTCCAGAATTTGTATTGGAGGTAGTTTCATTATACAAAGGTGCATCAGCCCAATGTGCAAATGCTTGTGCTACAAGACTTACAAGTTATTTCTATGGACTGTGCCAAAATTAGACGTTATAGGGTAAATTGATTGATTACATGTATGTATGTACAAAATGACACTTAAATATAAAACATTGATTAGTTCAGTTGATTAAATGGTTGGGGTTTTGCACCATATTTATTGAAGGTGAGTGCACTAATATTCAGGCGTGCCTGCCCAATGGTAAATAGAAACCACCCTGGATGTTACTGTCAACACAACAAGACAAGGCAATGACAAGACAGAGAAAAAGACACTCTATAAAACCAGCTTTGAGTTGCCCGTTAGCTTTGGAGGGCAACATGAACACAAACTAAACAATAACCAGTCTTCTTTTTCTTTCATTTCCAAATGAAATCAAGAAGCCTAACAGTTGTCCAAAAAGTGTCAGTCGAAGAAAAAGAAAAACAAGGTCTGAATGACTAGTTAAGACTGAATTAGTGGATACTAAAAATACAACTGTAGCATAAAATTTTATACGTACTTCAACTATGCTGTGCCAGTGGATAATGGGGGATGGTTTTGTTTGTTTGTGTGATGTAAGTTTGAATCATACTCAAAGATAATTATCTTGGTTGGAGAGGATTTGTCCATTTAAAACTCTGTGTTACTCAAAAATGATGGATTTATTTATTTATTTATTTGATTGGTGTTTAACGTCGTACTCAAGGGAATTTCACTTATATGACAGCAGACACAAATACAGAACATCACAAACAAATCTGCTTCCCGTTACCCTTTAGCTCTGCGAACACCAGGGCAACAGA
>JARFOD010097024.1:0-17017 GCA_031763545.1 Mopalia muscosa | reverse complement strand
GTATTTGTGTCCGTCGTCATATAAGTGAAATACCCTTGAGTACGACGTTAAACACCAATCAAACAAACAAACAATGATGTCAATCTTGAGTATTGAGATTGTTGTGGGTGTTTGAGAGAAGCTAGCTGGATTTTCCTCTCTACAGTCTACATTCATTGAAGGAACATACACTTGTGTACAGACAGACTCTGAAACTGTAGATAAGCAGACTGGAGAGGCTTATTTTCTGTGACCTGAGTTTTGACATTTTGCTGTTGGTGTTGATGGGCCTACTGATGTGAACTGTCAAAAACATATGGTTTCTGACTGACTTGTGTAGGTCTTTGGATCTCACAGATTTACAAGTAGTCTGAAGATTAAGTGATGGCTTTGGCAAACAGTAATATGCTGTTAAATTTTTAACATCTGTAGAAAAATCTTCTTATGTGTTGGCATGTCACAAACATATATGGAGGTTTCCTACTGAATTTATACTCACGCATGGATTCATTCTATACTTAGAACATCATCAACATAATAAAATGGAGAGAGAAGGTTGGGAGGGGGGGGGGTATTGTCCATCTCTCAAAAAACTTGAAAACAAATTAAACGATAAACTTCCAAATATAGTTTCCTTTTATGAAGACAATGTTCAGATGAGGGATTGCAGTCCTTCGCAAAATTGCTTCAATTTGAATGTAATAAGCAGTGTCACTGAGACAATCATTATCCAGCTCAAGACTCTGCATCATACATGAAGGACAAATATCACATTATCTATTTATAAAGTCGCCAGATAAGTGATTTTTGTTGTAGTACATGATGTTTTTCCTCATACACAATGTTAGCTTTAAACGTGATTTAGTTTTTTAAATGGTATTGAAGACTTACTTTGCTAACATAAATTGTACATGTAAACTTTAGGAACAGGCCAGGAATAGGCCTACATGTACATGAATTGTGTGGTGATTGAAAATAGAATCAATGATGTTACTGGTGATTTGTAAGTTGCAATTGTACTAAAAGCTTTTGTAAGTGACAACTTAGCTAGAGTTTCTTCTGACCTTTCTAACAGTGTGATGAATTATAAGCAGGGTCAGATTTGAAAGCTGTTCCCTGGCTAGTTGACAACCACTCTGGGATCAAGGTTTATCCAATAATGCCCCCATTGCTCTACACTCCTGACATTTTTAGTGGACATGATTCACTTGTCCAAAGCACTCTACCTACAACCCTAAAAAGGTTAGAAGGGTGAAATGTGAACCATGTGTGAGCAATAGTACTAAACCTCTATATACATGTAGATCAACTTAATACAGTTCTGCTGGTTATTATCAGATTTATGATTTAAAGGGCATGCTGGCCCCCTTAGGCTCAAAAGGGACAAATATTTGTTAATTCTTTTTATTTAAAGTTAGACATGTCATACAAGGTTTATCCCAGTGAAACAATTGACATTCTAATTACAAATAGCCATATTAAATTGCCATTAAAATTGAGTTTTAACTTTCAAGTGAACAACATATAAAGTTATATATATGTAAATAAGTGTTTTGTTCATTAGTGGTGAACCATCTTTATCTTCTAAGGTTTGTGTTTGTGTACTGCCTTCCCAGAAGAGTACTACTAACTGCCTCATGTTTTATAGCCATGAATTTATGCTGGAATTGTCTACCACTCGTAAATGTCACATACATGTACATGTAAAATGGTCATACTCTGGCAGAACACTTTTGGTAAATCTTGACTTTCAAAAAGTGCACTATACTGTTGCTACGCCCAAAAGCTAACAAATACTTTCTGTGGCATGCCTATTTCTGGTTAAAGTTAACAATATCCAGCAAAAATGTCCATAATTTAACTTCTGTCCTTTTTTTTTTTTTTTAAATATTTTTCTTCAACATGTAGTTCCCTTCAGACAGCTTCTTCTTGTCTTTATTTTCTTTTTCTTGGCTTAAAGTAAAGCTGGATGTACAGTGAATTGTCTATTTACTCAGGTGTTCTAGCAGAAGATGAACTGATAGTGTTAGGAAAGGTGTGGTCAGATACTGAAGTGTATACTATATATATACAAATAGTCTTCATCATTGTTTACCATGGTACCATGGTTATTAAATGTTTGAAATCATGCTGTTACTGGTCGCATCTTCGTTTGCTTTGATGCCTTATGAAGTTATGACTCAAACAGCCATTTTTTTGCTGTTGGGATTTTATTTTAATGTTGTTCTTTTACCCAGACAGTGACGTTGAAAAGGGTATCTATAATCTTTTTAGACTGACACACCAAGATGTCCATTAATTGTTTGTAGACACAAACTGTACAGGACTAGAGCTCTGTTGTTTGAAATATTAAGGCTGCCTATGTGTATTATTAACAATTTATAAATTGACTAATCATCATGGCTGTAGAGAACTGGACTTTTTTTTATTGTGAAATCAACTTTTATTTTAATATGTAAATGATTGGGGATGTTACTGTATGGGAAGGTGTGGTCAGGTACATGCTGTGTTTATATACAGAAGGTAGCTACTGAGGAGAGGAGCAGGAAGCTATGGGTATCATATCAAGGTTAGGGAAATCAACACACAGATAGAGGGACTGAGATGACTAACTTTATCTCACAACACTCTTTATATTTCTGGGTTTTAACATCCTTTTATGAATGTTTGGGTGCTGCCCTATTTCTTCATGAAAAACAGCACATGCACCAATATCAAAACCTGTAGACATTTCAGTATCATGAATCATCGTCCACAGAATTACCATATTCTGAATTCATTTCTTACTTTTATTATTGACACTGAAGATTATTTAATATTGGCACCTAGAGCCCCTTTCATGGTTAATTGATAAAGATGTCAAGTGAAATGACTGACATCACTGTCAAGTCAATATCATCAAAATACCCAGCAGGAGTTTATCTTATCCTATTTTTGTTCATTGGGCCATTTTGATCCTGCTTTTACCTTTATAGCGTTATGGTTAACTATTTTGAAATCTAGTGTTAATGTTAGTTACAACCTAACCAGATCTTAACGGAGGATCAGATGACAAAGGAGTCCTGTTGATAAAACTTCTACACATGATGAAGGATGATATTTATATGTACATGTGTTCTTGTTTTCCAGTGGCGTCTGGAAATAAGGAAGGTTGTGTACCAGATGACCCTCATATATGTATCTACTATCTACAAAAGAATGATTTATATATCTATCCTTTCTTCTGTGGATACTATACACCATTTATCTCACAAATGACAATACAATTAGAATACATGTACATGTGACACACACTGTGTTGAGCTGTGTTTGTGTTTTCCATTTCCTTCATTTGAAGAAGGGAGCAAGTGCTATAGTCAAAGCTTAGTGGCTACATGTATATAAACCATATTTTTGTCTTCTGTTTTATTAAGAATCGACGAATTAATCGTTTTAAAAGAAAAAGTGAATAAGGGTTGGTGCATTGGGTTAATGCTTTTCTGGTTTATTTTTTTGGCATCTTGGTCTCCAGTAGTAGAAATGTATGTTGAAGAGTTCCTGCTGGCCCCAGTTTAACTTCTACAGTTCTCCCCAAGCTTCTGGCTGTGTGAGTTCAGGCTGGAATGTTTATGCTGGTGTCTTTGTCATTACTGGTGTATGTGGCCAGCAAATCTTTTTCAAGAAATGACCATTTACCACACACAGCTAGCTGGAGGAAAAAACAGTCTGGTGAAAGGGATTTTTTTTTTGCCAGCATTGCTGTAAAGGTGATCAGATGTCATTGGGCAGTGAGTGCTGGGGGCTTGCCTTCTGAAGCAGATTTCCAGCTGTCAGTGTTAGGCTCCTAACTTCATCTGACAGACTTTGCCTTGTGCAGTTGATATACGACTACTGCTTTACATGTACAACACTTCAATAATAATTTTCAGACATACATCTGCTATAATTTATACTCCGCTGCCTTATTTACTTATCTTTACATCCACACAAAGCCTGTACCAAACACTAGTGTTGTGATGTGGACTCATACATGTACAAGGGAATCAATACATATCACTGAGCTAAGGGGCAACACGATGCCAGCAGGGTGTTAGCCAGAAATCAGAAGTACATGTAGGGTCTCCATAATGGTCATTTTGCTTCACTTTTCATATAACTGGGTGTCCAATTTTGACAGTTTTCCAATCTCCTGCATGTTAAAGTTTCTTAAAACAGGGTGTCCAAATGAGGCTATTCTTAACTTCAGGGTGTCCAATAATTGTCCATTAGGAAGGGGGTCTGCCTAAGCCCTTGGATGTCAATCTGTGATATATCCTTGTTTTACATTCTGTGATTATCTTGTATTGGTCCAGTCTGGTCTTTGTTTGTTGCCAAAGTATTTGAGGATAGTTTCCATCGCTCATTGGGCTGGCATGCCGTCATGTGACTGTAAAGTATGACTTCAAACACAAATATTAATAAAACAAACCAGACAATATATTTCAGAGTTGTGGACATTTAAAAAAGGACATATATGATAATGTTAATGTTTCCCCATCTTGATAGTAAATAGTCACAAAATGTTTCATTTATAACATCGTTACATGTGAAGATTATTGTTGCTTGAGTTTAGTTACTGATTAATTATGATATTATAAATAAAAATGGTAGACTGCCACTGAAACCGTCAATATCATGGTCACATCAATGAAAGAAACCATATTGGCAGAGAGTGTATTTCAGTAGTTATTCACAAGCCGTAAAACTTTAAACAAGGGCGTTTTACCCTGAACCACAAAACAGTATCAGGGTATCTGGGCCAATGAAGGGCATATAATCTTTGACTGGAAGAGCATCTCTGATTGGACATTGATGATTGTTTGTACATGTACCAGTCTCAATCTAACATTTGAATACCGGTCATAGCGTGAACGTCCTGTGGTGTATTGAATGGTGTCTCTTCACCTGTATAGCTTTAGATATACCACCATGTTTTTAGATTTATGATAATTGATAGTTTGGTTTGTAAGTACTGATGCATAATCAGCCTGGTTTAAGTATGTTCTAGTGTATTATGTTTGAGAACAGGTGCATTGATTTTATTGGTATTATAAAGAATAAACCATATTGCCAGTCATCTTATATCCTTGTAGCAGAAGTGCCTTGGGGTACTTTATTCCTCCTCAGATGGTTGATTTGGAGGAAGGGGTCAGAGTTAACTACTGACCTTTACCAGTTACAGCTTTGGGTGAGAGGTGTGCTGATTAGCCACTGGCTCAAGCCGTAAATCTCATGGAATTTCCACAGAAAATTGAATACTAAGTTTGGAAGAGTTTGTGTGGTTTTGACGTTTTGCAAACAGAACTGAGACAACAAGCTGAAAGACTGTTTGTTGCATTAAACTTTATATACTCTCTATAAAGTGCAAATTCAATTTGCCTCATTGGACAGGCTTAAACTTGCCAGACATCTTGCTCAAGTTTGAGGTCCGTGAGGTCTAAGGGTGTTTATGGCAAGTCAGCATATTATTGAAGTGCACAGAACAGTATTTAAAGCTTAAGCTTATATATTACGAGTTACTTTCTGGAGAACAAAATTACTTATTTAGTTTTCTATCTGTTGCTGCCTCAATAAAAACTCATGGACTGTTTACCTTTATAGTGAAGTCTGTTTACTTATAATATACAGGCACAAACCTGAGTTCAAATTCGAATGAAGGCAAGCAAAATTGTCTTTCTTTCTCAACGTTCAGAGAGCTGACCCACACAGCCAGATGCAAGTTTGAGTTCCAGTAGAAGCAAGCAAAAGTGTCTTTCTTAAACACATTTGTGGATAATTTCTTGATAAAAAGACATATACTTAGTGCAGTGTCTCTGTGTCAGTGCTTCCTGTAAGAGAGATTTGCTGGATAAAAATGATCATTCTGCGGTGAGGCCCTGTAGCTCACAGGGTTAAAGGGCTGGCTGGCTGCCTGCCTCTGACTGGTCCTGAAAGCCAGAGACCCCAGTTCAAATCCCAAATGTCTGTCTGTGTATGGAAAATGTGTGTATTTACATGTAAACATACATGTAACTACATATAATACATTTCAAATGCTTGCATAGTAGTACTTTTGGGTACATGTATCATTCTTGACCATTCTGCTGCATATAAACGGAGCTCAAATGGTTAAAACATTTGCATAGATGTAGGCTATTCCTCCTCTTCTGAGTATTAAATGTATCTGGTATTAAGCACTTTGTACTGTTTTTTTAAATTTTAAATTCAATGTGATTTTGGGAATAAAATCTCCTGTCAACCTGGTTCAGGTGGAGAACTCAATACAAGTTGGCAATTATCTGTGTCTTTTTTTAAACCACTGTTGGGTGGAGGGACCTACATTGTTCAGAGCTATAGGGCAGCACAAAGTCGATCTGTCAGTGATGTAATTGTATTTTGTCCTGATTGTTTGTCTTGTCAGTGTTGGTGTGAGTGGTGTTCTTTTCTAATTCGGTTGGAACGCCAGCATATACGGGATACATAAGTATGGAGTTTAACCCCGAACAAATAAATTAGTTGAAAGCCTATGTCATCAGTAATATAAGCATGTAAAGCCAACAATAATCTGGATATTCCTGTGTTAGAGGTTTGACAAAAAACTGAGTTATTGGGACATTTACAGTAAAGGGAGAGAGAGGTTTGAGTCTGGCCTGAGGAGACTATTGATAAGCTTCCACTCTCCATGTCAGGTGAATTACACCAGAGTTGATTAGGAAATTACAAAGACATTATAATGGTTAGACTGGCTACCCTCTGTGAGTGGGTGATAGTCCAGCAGTCTTTGGCACACCTCTGTTGATCGCTCCTGTAACTTCTGGTAACTAGAGATCTCCACTGGTTACTTCTACACCAACCAGTCCATTTAATCCACAGCTGGTATTGACACAATCTGACTGAGCAGCTCATCTCTTATTAATTGCCATAAACATCTTATAACCACCGGCTAAACTCTCTTCCAGTAGGTCCATAGGCAAATAATTTGATCAACCAATCTTCCTTTATCAGACCCTCCAACCTTTCCTGATTAAGGCATGGACTGAACGCTTGTACATTTAGGCTAGAGGCCTCTGCTCGCAGATATTTAGTGGAAGTAATGTACTGTGAAATTTACATAATGAATGATAATTGTATCAGTATGCCACATGATCTCTTTTAAAAAATTGCTCTGGCAAAGTTTGCCTGCTATTAAATTATTCCAACTTGTTGGTGGAGTACCTACAGTAACAAATACTACAACAAGACACTCATTCCATTGAAACTATCTCATTATTTTTCAGGTACTTGTACCAAAGACAAAAGTACTAATAGAGGGTATCATCTGCACTCTTTGGTAAGCAATTTTGATGAACTTAGTCTTATTCCAATCCACCAAAATCCCAATTGAAATTTGACCTGCATCAGCTCTATTCTTTTTTTGTCAAATTACTGATTACAGAGCTGTAAGTTACAGTGTTCAGCACAAATGCCAATGATAAAAGGTGAGTCACCACTACCTTCCATTACAAAACTGCTTCTTACACCCTTTAGTGGAGAAAGAGAATTTACTGATAATTGGGGAAAGTTAAGAAATATACAAAATCCACAGAAGAATCTTTCATGTTCTCAGTCATCAAATGTATACTTTCCTTTCCTTTTTGTTTTGTCATTTGAAAAAAAATACCTGGGGACCCTTAATGCCTTTACACATTCCCTTGGCACGCTGTCATATGATTGAGAAGAAATCTTCAGGAATTGAAAAATGAGCTACATACAACCTAGCAAGCACCGGTTTCTTTGCTGGACTTGTTATTGTGTTGTGTGAATATCACTGCAGGGGGTCAGTGAAATGCACGGTGCAAGTAACTGTTATAGCTACTGGTCCGTTTGACCCATCACGCTTTTGCTTTTAAAGTAGGGCACAAATCCCCAATCAAACTAACAGCAATGTTCTCAGCTGCACCACTGCTGGCATATTGGTTGATGGGAGATCCAAATACTGAAAAAGTGGGCTGTGCAAAGGGATTGATTTCAACAAGGCATTTTCTTGAGTGGAAAGATTATGTTACGGACTAGGCCTGCTGTATTGATTATACCTAATGGATACATGTTTGTTGATTGTTTACTTGCATGTAGATAGTAATTATAAAATGTTGAGTCAAGCATAGCTTTGTGAAAATTGGCCCTGGGAGACATGGGCTGTGTACTAATGGCATGGCTGATCCGCCCTGATCATAGAAATAGAGCACACCTCTCTGTCTTGTAAGATCTCAAAGTTGTAGGCAGAGAAGAAATTGAGCTGTGAACATCAGATGTTTGATTTCATGGAAACATTGTAGTTGACCAAAGATTGGTATTGGTCTGCCTCTGGAGCAGTCCCTTCCAACACTTCGGTCCCTGAATGCCTGGGACCTGTTTATCTTAGCTCTAGCAGGAAGGCTCAGCCAGGATTATTTGCTCTTGCCTCCCAAGTGTTTGCACACTTTAGACGGGACATTAATTTGCTGAGGTGCTTCCAGGAATGCATTTTAATCACCGAATGTTTGAGATCAGGTAATTGATTGGACATTTTGATCACATATTGACGTCCCTGTCATACATTCAGACAAGCTTGGCTCTAAAGCTGCCAACATCAAGGTTTTACATTCCTATCTTGTCTGTTAATTGCTAACACTTCTTTGAATCCATTTAGAGATGTTAGCGAATCAGATTCATGCATTGGTGAATATAATTCCTGGTTCTACATGTATTAACAGAGATAATTCTCTGAATGCTGATTTCACATGAATGCCTGGAATTTATCCTAGTAATTTAGAGAGTATGCTTTTAGACTCAATTAACAAATTGTATTTATTTTGCTTCTCTGCAAATCGGTATGAATTTAATTCGACAAATCTAACAGATTTACACAGCACAGTTATGCGTCTAATGTTGTTAATTGTATGGTAATACTAGAGCAGTATTTACAACAATTGAGGAAATGGAACAGCACATGCTTCAAAATATCTTTCACAAGCTTATAAGTACATTCATTTATTTGGCAATCTGGGTTTATATAGTTTTCCTCAATCTACATTTACCAAAGAACATTGTTATTCATTTTTTGTTTCACATTCTTACTTACACTCATTAATTGTGCATTAGCGACGTGTTTAAAAAATCCCAATCTCCCAAAATCCCAGTTTAAATCTAGCTTGCATCAGCACCATTCACTGTCTTTTTTGCCTGTTTCTATAATTATTTATCAGTGTACGTCTTAATATATGTAATAAGATGTTGTGTATATATTTATAATATATTAGATTTTGTTTTGTGTGTGCTGGTATATATGTAATTAGTTGCTGTGTATATATGTCTTAGATTAGAGTTTTAGATTTGTGTGTGCAAGTGAGTGTGATTGAGAGGGCCTCAGGTAAGATCAACAATTTGTTGACTGAGCATTTCAACCCTCTATAAATAAAGTTTATTATTATTATTATAATTATTTGTCAGATTACAGACGACAGAACAGTATATGATACCACATATGATACAGGTTCTAGCCCTTTAGTCTGCTGTCTGTCTCAATGTAATCCCTTTCTCCTATTTTTGTTGACCTTCTGTAACTCAACATTCAATGAGGCTTAAAACTTCAATTAAAACAAATAAATTTAGTATAAACTGGTATCTATAGATAAACAGTTGTCATATTGAGTTTCACAGAAATGTTAATATCCTGATGAAATAGGATTGTTTGTGGTTGAAGACTGCAGAGAAAGCGTTTGTGATGTAGTATTGAGATGTAGTATTGAGATGGATGGGCCCTTGAGGGAATCTTGTTACTGATGGATGGAGCTGAGATGAGATGAGTTCAGGTCATCACAGAATCTTCACCCTACATGATAACCTGAGAATAATAACAGATGCTCAAGAGGATCAGGCTAATAACATATCAAACCTTTACTAATAAACACTTGTTTATTTCTCCAGATTTATGTCCTCTTTACACTCCCATCAGTTTTCTTCTTCCTCTGTTCTCAAAGGGATAGTTGGTTAGTAATATATAAGCTTATCTCTAATAATTAATCACACTGACACAGGGATGGGGATTAATAAAACCAGTTGAAACTTCTACTGTTGTTGACAAAGAGATAGGTTTCTGAACTGACCTCATCTCCAGTTGTAACATACATGTACTACCATGTACATAGCATAACACATATGTGGTAATATGTCACAAACAAGATTATGGGCAAAGGTTGTTACATGTATGAAATAATCATATTATGAATGTGCCAGAGAAAACAAATTTCAAGCACATGTTAGGGCAAACAGTATAGCTTCTGATTCACTAGAGGTTCATGACTTTCAGTTCACCAGTTGTTAAATCTTATTTATTATAAGTGAAATAACATTTATATACTGTGACCTGGTAAAATGTCTGCATCCATGAACTTGCTGTGAAAACACTAACATGGAAAATTTTATGCGCAATTATTTTATTTCACAATGTACATGTAATTAAAGAGACAAATCTAGAGTCTTTTTGTCAGCTTAAGGCAGTATTTCAAGTTAAAAACTGCTGGGTTTACAGTACATTCATGTTCTAGCTATATGATTGCTGGAGGTTTGAAGCAGGGTCCTGCCAACATCCATGTAGGATACAGGCTTAGAACATGGCTGTCTTGTAAATTTATGTTATCTAGAAAACAAAATTGAATATAATAGATAAAACAACAAACCAATTACAATCGAGTCAAGAAAGCTAACTTGTTATCATATATTTTGAATAAGAACCATTTGTTTTTGACTGACTTGTTCATGTACATGTAGCTTTATATCATGTGGTCATTTCAGAGACTATCATCACAAGTCATCTCCGGTTGGCAGAGTAGGGTACGATTGCTCATCTATAGGCTAGTTGCTGTCAGTTATAAGCGCTCATTGCAGTAAAACTGTGTGGCCGATTAGATGCACCGAGATGCTGCCAGCCGCCTCCACATGCTTTTAGTTGTTGACGCCTCAGATGCTGGAGGTGACAAGTCAACAGCCCCACACCTAGAGTGACCTGAACAAGCATCTTTATGGGGTGTGACCTAAACGCTGACTCCAATTAAACCATGTATACTTTGCCGTCTGGTCATCTCTCCTCAGTTTTGTCTTATAAACTATATAAATAACACTGAGTCATGGAAAGAATGCAACCTCTTAAATAAATTCAGAACTGGTAGTGGTAATACATGTATTGCAAAAATAGGTATTAAAGCCTGTGGTGGGATTTCAATTGGTGTCCCCATACTCTAACTGTACTGTATGTATGTTACTCAGTTTGACCAAAACAATGGATGATAATAGCTCAAGAGACATTTCCTTTTTTATCAAAGGGGTATAATTACATGTACAGTGCATCAGAGATAATTTATTTATGTGAGCATATCAGAATATTCTTGGATACACAATATACAATACACATGTTTGATATTCTATTGTTATTTGATGAAAGGGTGAATTTGTATTATAGAATGAAGGAATGATTTTTTTTTGCTATTTGATGATGGGATAAATTTGTATTGTTATTTGATGGAATAAATTTCTACTGTTATCCAATGAAAAGATGAGTTTCTTATGCAGAATCATCTAGTTATTTAATACCCTTTTGCCATAAGCAGTCCTTGATTTGCTTGCTCCTAGGATTCGATAGAATCAAGACTAATCTAGCAATTGGCTGCAGGATGGTGAATAGTCGAGTAGAACTGCTGGATGATGGGAAGAGCATTGGCTGTACCCATGGGCAATAAAGCTTGTCATTGAGATCTCTAACATGTGTGCCTCATACAATATGGATAGTATCTAGAAGGGGATTTCAGTCTCCAAGCTGACAGAATCTAGCTTGATGAAAACTGCTTTGTCTTGATGATCCTGTATAGCCAGCAGACAAACCTATTTCTATATACATGTCCTGTTATTGGTCTAGCAGTACTGTCCAGACGTCATATTTGTTCAAACACCGCCTGACTACCTAGAAGGTTTCAATGAGACATAAAGGTGTGAATAGATCTATCAACAGTCTGACCAAGAGTAAGCTCAATGATTGCAAATTGCCCACTGGCTGGCATTATCTGAAGTGCCATAAACAACCTAAAAGACAGAGGATTTCCCATAGACTAGAAACGTCAGTGAGAAATCTTCTATTTGACAAGAAGCTTTTGATAGTTTGACAGTATCAGTAAGTTATAAAATGTCAACGCATTAATAAATACAAGAGAAATTCTTCTGTTTAACCTTCCATCAAACCACACATTTTTAGAGCTGTTCCATCTATAGACCAAATTTCCATCATTGTTGCTGGGCGTCAAAAGCCCTCTTCACCTGATGTGAAGGAAACAAATTTGATTAAGAGGTCAGATTTTCTGGGAGATCTCTGTAAATAGCACAGCAGACTGAATTTGTAACCTTTACTTATAATAGTGAACACTGCAATTTGACCATGTCATGTCAGCTAAATTACAGGGGCTGTCTCCTGCTTGTTGCTCAATTATATGGACACTAAGTCGATTATTTTCTTGTACATGTAACTCATCCCTCATACATACACCCAACTCCTGTCATGTATTTCTGCTGTACAAATTGAACAGATTCAAAGCTAATTTTTTTAAGGGACTTATATTTCTGTCCATCCACAACACTGTTTGTTTTTCAGTGGATAAAGTACTAAATTACATGTACTTGTAAGCTTAAGGAATTGCCTTTAACACTGTACAAGGGACCCATGTTTAGAAACTTCCTGTTTGTGACAGTTTCATTAAGATGTTTATTTTTTGGTCATTTACAGATTTTTGATGTAGGCTGAAGTCTTACTGGCTTAAATTATGTTCTGGAGCGTTTTTGTTGTGGATGTGATTTAAGATTGGAGAAATGACATTAGGGATTGGATGTGGTTGTTATTAGGGTATTGTAATGTAGATGTGGGTGAAGAAATCCCATCTCATCAGTGTTACAGCTTGTCCTGTCAGATTTGTCATTCCATGGGTTCTCACACTCTCCTAATGGAATGTGACTGTTGAATTTTACTGGGAATTGCTACTTTTGTTAATGTAAACCTGTATCGATTGAGGATTGAGATTTTCTTTGCATTAGCTCTTCACGCTGTTTATTTATAGAGCCAGACCAGGCACAGACTTTCACTATCCATATACATAATAGATGACCACCAGCTGGAAGCCTGGAATCCTTTTCAGTCTAAATCCCCACAAAAAACAATCTAACTTGGCATTAGTCACAAAAGATTTTTAATACAAAACCATTGTTCATGCACCTACATGTTGACTTTACATGGTGATATATAAATTAAAAATAATTTTGATTGAGGTTAAACACCAACCAACCAAACAAATAATATTATATATCACAGAGGGGGTACAAGTTTTCCTTTTAGTTTGCAACCGTAGTTAGGCAACGAGCAGTGTGAAGTGGGCAATCAATTGTCCCACAAGTGAAATACCCTTGAGTATACATTAAATCCTAATCAAGCAAACAGACAAATTTTTGAACCGCATGAAAACATGGTGTGGCATCAAACATAATAGCAGATTAAATATAAGCTTACTTCAAGTGCTTTGATGAATCCAAATAGAGCCTGAGAATAAATTAGATAACATATATATTAAAAAGGGTTGGCTTGCTATTGTTTAAGAAAAGTCCTGTGTAACACTCCGACTCGTTAAGTTTATACAGCATTAATACTCAACACTTAAACTGGTAGTGTACATTGTAGTTCACAGTGAAAGGTTAATGTGTCAACTTTTTCCCTCCTAATTTGTTTAGGGTTGACTGGCATGTCATGTTAAGAAGGTTAAGTGAAGTGTTTTGGGAAGCTCTTGTAATTACTAATCAATTGTTAGAAGAGGCTGAAGTAGTGGTTGTTGTTATACAGACTGGAATGAAGGTAAAGGTTAGCTCTTTAAGTGTTCATTTACAACAAACCACTCATCCATCATGATTACAGTTACACCATTTAGCTCCTCTTCTCTTCTCCTCGTATTTCTCTTTGAGAGTTCACCATGGTAGATCTGGATAGCGCTTTTGCCTACGGCAGCACCACTCACTAACGGACAACACAATTTTCACATAGGCTTTATTTCATCCAGGCTTTGTCCTCCCGTAGGCAGATATTATAACCAGGACGAAATATGTTCATCTTCCCACTGATTCAAGACCTAGCATTACATGTTTGCCATAACATCAGTAAAAAATCATCTCTGTAGCATACATGTATGATTAACAACTTGACATCAAGTCCTGTTGGCTGTGGCATAGAGGATCGTTTCTTGCACTTATTTGTGTTGAATGCCATCATGTAAGTGAAATAACCTTGAGAAACAAATCCTTCTGACAATGACCTTTTTAAGCTCCTGCTACAAACCATAGTTGCTTTCTGATATATTGCTTTAATAGTTAACATGGCATTCATGTTATTAAAATAGAGAGATTTACATTGAGGAGCTGCCTATGTTTAACCAAATACATGGCTGTGTTCCAACTTATCCATAGGGGCAAATATCTGTGCACCATCTTATCCTGTGGGTGGCTATTGTTGTTGCAGCCCAAGTGTAATTCAAAAGCCTTCATGGTTAGTCAGTAGATTTTTGCTCATTGTTTTTACCTTGTATTAAGCTTGACCCCAAGGGTTCAACCTCTGGTCAAGTGTTGCACATTTATCAAATATGTACATGTATTATTGCAATGCTTACCACTCATCTTACAGGATTGATTGATGTGATAAGACAAAGTTATTGGTACGTTTTTGATCAGTTGGGCGGCTCCATGTTGTGCTCATGACCAGCTTTTGTCTATGAACTGAATACACTAATGTGGAATACATGTTCTCTCTATAGAATTAACATTTATCTCCATTATTTATTCATTTAGAGTCATTGATTGATTTTCCTATGCTTCACAACTGAGTTATGTTTCATTAATAATACATGACTGCATCGTGATGGTGGTCCTGTCCACATCTACAGTAAAAATACTGTAGACAGTGTGAATTATCATTGTTGTGCATCAACACTGATTATACATGTATATGACTAGACCATCTCTGAGGGACATGTATGTATATCACGTGAATGTGTGGTGAATGTGCAATTGCAAGGGTTGTATTTTCAAGGTTTTCTCCTGGCTTTACACCACAAAAACCACCCTTGATGAATTGATAGAGCCCACTTTAACAACATGAGCTCTCCAACAGTTAATATTTAAGTCATCAATGCCAGCGATCGTTTACTTGTCAGACTAGTGTTCCTATAAACTTCCATGTTCCACTCACAGGTGTAAGTT
Organism: Mopalia muscosa; assembly: GCA_031763545.1. Classification (NCBI taxonomy): domain Eukaryota; kingdom Metazoa; phylum Mollusca; class Polyplacophora; order Chitonida; family Mopaliidae; genus Mopalia; species Mopalia muscosa. Next base: position 1,747 of record JARFOD010097024.1, on the reverse strand, counting down.
TGTCTATGTAAATTAATTTTCTTCCAATATTAATTACTGCCCTCTGGGTAGATTAACTTTCCAACATTATCGAAATACCTATCATTTTAATTTTGTGCTAACTAGTGTTAATGATTGTTGGAAGAACACGTCTGTCATTTAAGTGAAATACCCTTAAGCACCGCATAAGATACCAATCAATCAATTTTAATAAATGCAACAAAATGAAATATCAGGTGTACTCTGATGGAAATTCATTCAGATTGGCTAAGCTTACACATGATTCTCATTGTGATTATTACAGAAAAATGTTATAATCCTATATATATTTACCATGCAGTGTGTTTGTGAGATTGCTGAAGTCTGGTTGTAACATGGACACTTAATTTCACCCAAGTGGCCTGGATTGTGTTATTTGTTCAGGATTCACCTGTATTCTGACAAGCTTACAGTCCCAGTGTTAAGTGGCTATGCATGTTCAGCCAAGACCAGTCATTACTAGAGCAGCCTGTAAGTAGAGGCTTGTTGGTAGATGGTTGTTTCCCTGGGGTTGATGTCTCACTATTAGATGGATGGCTGCACCAATAAATCCACACTCTACATATCTCTTGAGGTTTTCTCTACTCATGCCTATTGATTTCTGCTTTTTTTTTTTTTTACTGGGCTGACTGACTTTTCTAAGCTGGCTTAATTGCACACCTAGAGGGTCACTGACTTGATTTATATTTATATCTAAAGCTTAGTAAAAACGTGACAGGCAAACACAGGGTAAACTATCCTGCTTGTTTGCTTTAAGTTTATATTAACCAATTATTGAACTATGTGCTATGTTTTGTAGATATGTCCTTTCCACATGGCCCTGTGGCTAAAGGCAGTTTATTTGAAGGGTGGCAATGCTGTCTCTATTAAGCAATGTGGGCCCACGGCCATGGCTTAGTGGTAGCGTGCGCGCTTTCTCAACTGAGCCTGCTTCGATTTACTGTATACGGGTTAGAGTCCGCCTGGTGACCCTCAGGTATATGAGCTAGTCATATGTTGTGGCTGCGGCATGATGTTTCCTCCCGGTTTTCCACTGTATTAAGGCTAGGGGCAGTATGAAGTGGACAATTCGTCGTCATATAAGTGAAATACTCTTGAGCACGACGTTAAACCCCAAACAAACAAACTATTTAGCAATGGGGGAAAATTAACTTTCCAAACATTATTGAAATGCTTCAAATCTTGGTTGTGCTAGTGTCAATTAATGTTGGAAACACCACCGACATATACATGTAAGCAAAATACCTTTAAAACACCAATCAATCAATCAATCCTTTCCACATGTACTTTAAAAGTATACCATGGCAATCTATTGTTAGATAAGCTTGGGGGATATTGTTTCAATGTGAAGGTGTCCGGTAACAAGTACAGTAACTTATAATAATAAATGAACCTACTCAGGCTACTTAAAACAGTATAGTGTTTCGGATGTGATTTAGAAACTGGCACCATTACCCAATTTTTTTAATATTTGTTTGCATGACATACTTATACTGCCCTCGTTTCTGCTTAATGTAGTAGAGGGACAACACATGCATAACATGTATGATTTAATTAGAAGCATTTCCTTAGCCTCACATCCCCGCGAGGGAGCGGGTGGGCCATGGCCCTACAGAATACTCCCTTGGCTTCCTCGGTCGATCGTAAGAGGTGAGAAAAGAGGTTGCTTTCTGTTGCCTTGGTGTTCGCAGAGCTAAAGGGTAATGGGAAGCAGATTTGTTTGTGATGT
>JARFOD010097013.1:6733-17017 GCA_031763545.1 Mopalia muscosa | reverse complement strand
CACAGTAAGAAGTGACCAGACTACATAGCCAATGCACAGTAAGAAGTGACCAGACTACATAGCCAATGCACAGTAAGAAGTGACCAGACTACATAGCCAATGTACAGTAAGAAGTTACCAGACTACATAGTTAATGTACAGTAAGAAGTGACCAGACTACATAGCCAATATGCAGTAAGAAGTTACCAGACTACATAGCCAATGTACAGTAAGAGGTGACCAGACTACATAGCTAATGTACAGTAAGAAGTGAGCAGACTACATAGCCAGTGTACAGTAAGAGGTGATCAGACTACATAACCAATATACACTAAGAAGTGACCAGACTACATAGTTAATGTTCAGTAAGAAGTGACCAGACTACATAGCCAGTGTACAGTAAGAAGTGAACAGACTACATATCCAATGTACAGTAAGAAGTGACCAGTCTACATAGCGTATGTACAGTAAGAAGTGACCAGACTACATAGCCAATATACAGTAAGAAGTGACCAGACTACATAGCTAATGTACAGTAAGAAGTGACCAGACTACATAGTTAATGTACAGTAAGAAGTTACCAGACTACATAGTTAATGTACAGTAAGAAGTGAACAGACTACATAGTTAATGTACAATAAGAAGTGACCAGACTAAATATTGTACAGTAAGAACTGACCAGAGTTCTTATAGTTCATGAACAGTAATAATTGACCAGATTACATAGTACAGTATACGGTTATTATGAAAGAAGAGCTTACCATCGTACAAAGCTTTTATTGTTTCAATGCCATGGCGATATTTTCCAGATTTTATTTTAAGGCATCAGAAAAATTAAATTAAAGTTAAATTTAAAAGCCCACCACGCAAAAGAACAATTTGTGTGGAGAAATATGACTTACCAGGTAAGTATGTTGTTCTCAACGATAAAAATCTTAAAAAGTATCACCTGAAAAACAGTGTAATTACTATGATGCGAAATGGCTACTGATTTTCATGCAGGATGTGACGCTTAATTTCAATTCAAAGAAAATACCAAGAAACTGGTTTAAAAAAAGACAACATAACGACAAGAAAGTCCGGGATGGCCATTAAATTCTTCCCAATAATATCCTAGTTTCGCAAAGGTACTTTACCAGATCCGGACAGAAAATAATTAGGTCAAAACAATATTTGATTCAAAATATAATATTGACATAGTAGCCATATGAGATGATCTTTCCTCATTTATCTACAAGTATTGATATTTTCATTCATTTGATTTAACATTGATTTGGCCTTCTTATATGAATCATGTATACAAACGGCACACACCTATAAATAACGTTTAGAAATTCCGCACTTGTAAATTAACCATAGAAATACTGTAAATGGGCAACTTATTTAATAACAAAACTAAAACAAAAAACAATCAAACTAAAACTGACTGTCTTTTGCATTTGTTTATTTACGACCCTAATTTAGCCTTTATGTATTTTAAATGTAAATTGTAATAGTTTAATTTGTTTGAGTAAGAAAATACGACCACTAAGACACTAAAAGGCGTGGGCACCTCTATAGTGTACACTACGATAAGAAAAGAAATACGAATATAATACAACATAACAAAGTGTTATAACATCACACCAACCGGTATAACAACATACTTAAAGTTATTACGCAGTTTTCAATGTAACTTGGTCGGAGATTCTGGATAAATGTACGAATTAAATGAAATAAATAATTATTAAATCATTTAAAAATGATACTTTATGTGTTATTTGTGTTCCATTCAATAAATCCACGATATTATATTTATTTTTTAAAAGATTGTATTTAAGAAGTCTGAGAATGAAACTTATCGTTAGTCTTAATTGCGATTTATTTACAGTTAAGGCACTTGGTGGCGCGTCCGTAACAAACTGAGCATTATTACTATTAATTTAGCACTAGTCTTTTACTAGTTTATATTTTTAGGGTAAACAAGACAAGTTTTCTTGCCTCCACCGGGGTTTGAACTAAGGCCATCTCCTGTATACAGATACGTATAAAAATGACACGGTCTATAGACATTTTTGTTATAGGACACACATTATCGATGCTGTTAAATTATTTTATATTCTGTATCGATATTGTTAAATTATTACAAATTTTATATCGATATTGTTAGATTATTACAAATTCTATATCAATATTGTTAAATTATTACAAATTCTATATCGATATTGTTAAATTATTACAAATTCTATATCGATATTGTTGAATTATTACAAATATTATATCGATATTGTTAAATTATTACATATTCTATATCGATGTTGTTAAATTATTACAAATTCTAAATCGATATTGTTAAATTATTACAAATTCTATATCGATATTGTTAAATTATTGCAAATTCTATATCGATATTGTTAGATTATTACAAATTCTTTATCGATATTGTTAGATTATTGCAAATTCTATATCGATATTGTTAGATTATTACAAATTCTATATCGATATTGTTAAATTATTGCAAATTCTATATCGATATTGTTATATTTTTACAAATTCTATATCGATATTGTTAAATTATTACAAATTCTATATCGATATTGTTATATTTTTACAAATTCTATATCGATATTGTTAAATTATTAATCAGGCAAACGATAACTGTCCAGCATTCGAGTATTAATGTCCTCTGTTTTAACAAGTGAATAACATGCTTTAGGACAAAGGCCTCCAGATGTTCTCTCATCCAGATACTAACATGTCAAAACGAAAACGAATATTGACTGTGGTCAATTCAATCTAAGTTCTGCCGGGACCAATACATGCCTGTTACAGTTTTAACAAGGAGTCTGGCAATTTGAGTTTATTCTCTCGATGTTTATTGCACATGGGTAAACGTTCATTAACCTTGTGTGAAATACTTTTTCTGAATAAAATCAGTTTGACCACTCGCTTCGTCGAGATCGTCTACCCTAAGAGAGCAGTTCCAGTAGAAAACGAGAGTGCTCTAAATATGACAAACTTCGTACATTTTGATACCAAAGCGTTAACAGTATACCTTCGCGCTGCATGACCCTTATTTAATATGTAGATATCGAAGTGATAAGAGACGAGTAGGGGAACTCTACTACTAGAGGTTTTTTACACTGATTGGCGAGATTAAAACTGTATTCTTTTTCATATATTTCAGTTTAATGTTTATCTTGTTTTATTCTGATCTGCTGCCAGATGCTCGAAAGACGATTAGCCGCTAACACCAAAACAAATCGTTTAAAACGGGTTAGAGATGAGCCTTCAACATGGCTTGACGTCATCTAATGGTGGGTTCAATTTAATAGCACTTCGAGCAATGACACCTGGTACAAATGTAAGGCAACATAATCGATTCAGTTGAGAGGACCCCATCTTGTTGCGAGTCTCTTCCCATAGCAAGACTTCGGTGCAACCACTAAGTAGATGTCCAGTTCTCTGATTTTATAACAGTCTTCACGAAGTCATAGTTATATCAATTATGAACAATTGTATACTGTTATTATATTGAGATTTGATGACATTGTACTTGCATATTTATACACACTTTTAACGTGTATAATTTGACCTCTTGACTTTATTTCTGTTCTTATGACACAGTCTAGTAGGCGTGGTCACTTAGTTTTCTTACACTGTATGTAGACTTTAATTGTCGGGGTGCGCCTTGAGCGTTTGCTTCTAAACAAAAATATTGAAAATGTAGTTAATGGAAAATCACCCTAAAAGTTTTATTTGTCTGTATATATATATATATATCTGCTATATACGCAACTTGTACGTCTTTCACAGTGCGCGCTAAACTTAACTACGAGGCAAATTGTTATTCTTATTTACCATGCATATATCGATCCACGGGTCGTAAATCTATTATCCTCGACCTATAATGGCATGCGTTAGATCCCGGTGCACCTGATTGGTGGATTGTTTCACAAACCAGCCAATCACCAGGGAATATTGTGTTTATTGACCTGCAAGCCTGTTGTTGTTATCGATTTGTCCAGTTATCTAACTTGTGTCAATAAGGTTGCCTTGGTTTAAGTGCACATTAAACCAGTTAAATGTTGATCGTTATCCGGGCGTCAGTGTACTAACTTTTCGTGACAGCTTCAAGGAGAAACTGATTATTTTATCCACACGTTGACCTCACTAGAACTCAGTAACCATGCCATGGGCCAGCTTGGGTCAAATGCAGTTTCTTAGACATAATATTTTGCGATGTTGAATTTTCCCCGTAGAGTACACTTGTTGAACTTCGGTATGTAATAAATCCCTGTCATAATCTGTTGCAGTCTTCTGGCGTAGGTCGGTGTGTTTCAAGGATATACATTCTGCTTTACTTACATTAATACACCGCCATCATAAAAGTGGAATACCCTTAAGCTCGCAATCAATCAATCAATCAATCAATCAATCAATCAATCAATCAATCACGTAATCAATGTACCAGTATTGATCCACCAGAGCAATGATAAAGTAAACAAAATATGAATAACACGTAAGAATAAACAAGAATGTGAAATGATATAGCACATTGTTTGTGTAATAATTTACCTATATCGATACGGAGTTGTATCGATATGAAATGTGTAATTGTTTAACCATGTCAATAAGGAATGTGTAATAGTTTATCAAATCGATATAGAATGTGCAATAATTTAACATTATTCAAACGGAATGTGAAACAATTTAACAATATATCCAGTACAGAATGTGTTATGATGTAATAAGGAATGTGTAAGTATTTAATAAAATCCATACGAAATGCTTCATAATCTATCGTAAAGGATAAAAATGTTTAATAACCCAATAATATCGATAAAAAAGTGTAATAATTTGACAATATCGACGCGGAATTTAAAATTATCGAACAATATTGATATGGAATGTGTAATAATTTAACAATATCGAGGCGGAATGAAAAAATAATCGAATTATATCGATATGGAATGTGTAAGTATTTAACTATGTCAATAAGGAATGTGTAAAAGTTAATCAAATCGATAACAGAATGTGCAATAATTTAACATTAGTCAAACGGAATGTGAAACAATTTAACAATATATCCAGTACAGAATGTGTTATGATGTAATAAAGAATGTGTTATTATGTAACAATATCCATACGAAATACTTCATAATCTAACATCAAGGATAAGAATGTTAAATAATCTAACAATATTGATATATAATTTGTAATAATATAACATTATCGATATATAATTTGTAATAATTTAACAATATCGATATATAATTTGTAATAATTTAACAATATCGTTATATAATTTGTAATAATTTAACAATATCGATATAGATTTTGTAATAATTTAACAATATCGATATAGAATTTGTAATAATCTAACAATATCGATATAGAATTTGTTTGGATGAAGTCGTGTGCCCACATCGTTTGGTAAGTTATATGTCTGAATAGCACCACTGGGACCATAGTAAGACAAACACAGTATGATTTAAACAGTCACATAACCCAAACGATCCAACACAATACAGCGAAATCGATGAGTACAGATTAGAAATGTATGGGAACCATCTAGTCCCATGCCAGACTCTTCTACCTCGTTATTGTCAGTAATATTGTAATTACGAGTTTGTTATCTCGTTATTTCAAGTTAATTTGCTGTAATTGAGGATAAATTATCCCGTTATTGCAATTGAGCAATTAGGTTAGAGAAGAACTGTCTTGTAATACTGTGTTACTTTATCGTTATATTGAGTTACTCTATTTATCATCCCGTTGATATATACTACGGTTTAGTTTGAGAAGTACCGGAAGTCACATGACCTGATCGATAGGAGTGTTGCAGATGTTATTCTCTCTCTAAACTTTGGTATATCAACATCTATTTGGATAATCCTTTTGGTGTGGAGCTATAGATGACATGTACAATCACAAAATGTAGTGTGTTTGTTTGTATCAATGTTCTCGTTTTTGGTCTAATGTCGATAGGCATTTAACGTTAAGTGATGCTTGGTGTTTGGTTATAGCTTATGTTGTTTATTGACGTTGTTTGGTTGGGTTGATGGATTAACATTGATTGCTATTTAATGTTGATTGATATTTAACGTTGTATTCAAATATTGCTATATGTTTGTTTATATCTAATGCTGTTTTGTTGACGTTGATTGGTTGATGTTTTAAAATTGATTGCTATTTTATGTTGATTGATGTTTAACGTTGTACATATTCAAAGGTATAGGAGGACCACCAAGCACTGCTGGTTATTGGTTTGGTGAAAGAAACAGGAAGTTGTCACATTACCATCAGGAAAAAATCTCTCCACTCACAGAAAAAACACAGGTTTCTTGCTGCATCGAAGTCGTTGTTTTATGTGTATTAGATCAAGTGGAGCGTACATCATTCCCATGCATCACGACAAGGGCATAGAACTGGAACACTGGCTAAGAATCGTGAAGATGTAACATACTTTGAATGACAAGTTTACTTAAGAAAGTCGCTCTCAAAATTAACGCAAGAATTTAGTATGTAAGTTTGAAATGTCTTAGTTAAATAGTTACTAAGGTAGAGCCCAAACAGGAGACCAATATAAAGTGATTTGAGAACATCTAAGTGACATAGTTTATCCGGAAATTCAGCACTTGTTTCACACTCTCCGTGATATGATTTCTACACCGCACCTTTTGATACGAAGGAGAAATTGGTATGCACGCTGCAAAAGTCTAGGTTAATTAGTGACAAACAAATACAGCCCGGACAAACTTCCTGGAAGGACGTAAGTTTAGAAGCTAATAGGGGCATAAGAAGACAGGTATTGATAGAGAGTATAACTAATTAAACGTGGAATATAGGTTGCACTCGTTTTATTTAGAGTAAGTTGACTAAATCTTCAATTGTAAGTCTCCATTTGACCTAGATGTCCCTCGAGGTTATATAGGCCGAATCCCGCCATAAATGATCTCATACTTAAACTAAAAAAAACGTGTTTACGCAGGAATATACGTAGTTATCGATATATAGATTAATAACTGATATATGATGTCAGCAGGTTTCCACACCCTAGCAAGGAAAATAATATATAGCATTTATACAAAGAATGTTACATATAGACAAACTCAGGTTATTTGATTTTAAATGACATGAAGTAACAAACAAAACCAAACAAATAAATAAACAAAACATTAACGGAGCAACTTTAAAAAAATACTATTTCTATCTTTATAAAAATGTAAAACACCCACGGTTTAATGTTTGTTATTTATATTGGATCCAAAAAAAAAAATATAGGCCGTCAAAAACGTTTTAATGAAAGCCGATCCAATATCGTGTTATTTTTACACAGGAATGTCCCCACAAGACCAGATAGGGAATGAAACCATTTGTATACAGGTATTTCCACACAGAATCGGACAGGGGAATGAAACCAGTCTTATACAGGAATGTCCGCACAAACAGGACAGGGGAATGAAGCTGTTATTATACAGGAATGTCCGAACAAACAGGACAGGGGAATGAAGCTGTTCTTATACAGGAATGTCCGAACAAACAGGACAGGGGAATGAAGCTGTTCTTATACAGGAATGTCCGCACAAACAGGACAGGGGAATGAAGCTGTTCTTATACAAGAATTTCTTCACACGACTAGGTTGGGGATAAAATTCTTTGTTTGATTGATTGGGGGGTTTATAACTTCTTTCATTTATCACTATGTCATACACCAGGAAGCCGAAGGTAAGTTGGACAGGATAAAGGCAAAACAGATACTGGAATGTCCCAAAAACACAAGACAGGGACATTGGACTACTGTTATACAGAATGTGCCAACATGAGAGGGGAAATGGAACTACTTTTAAACAACAAGACTGAACAAGGGAAAAAAGCCCATCCTCATTAGTTAATATCCCGACAAGACAAATCGTGAGAAAAGCAAATACTCTTATAATACTTTTATAAAAAGAAGTCTCCACGAGACATGTCACAGGAAAATCAGCTACTCTTAAACAGAAAAGTTAGCTCAAAACAGGAAGGTACAGGAAAATCAGCTACTGTTGAACAGGACAGTTAGTTCAACTTACAATTCCCCACAATTATAGGGCACTGGACAGCGTCTACTCTTATACAGAAAAGTCAACAGTATTATAAGGCACTGGGACAGCAGCTACTCTTATACAGAAAAGTCACCACTATGAAAGGGCACTGGGAAAGTGTCTACTCTTATACAAAAAAGTCACCCCTATTATGGAGGACAGGGAAAGTGTCGACTCTTAAACAGAAAGGTCAATTATAGGTCACTGGGACAGCAGCTACTTTTATACAGAAAGGTCACCACTATTTTAGGGCACTAGGAAAGTGTCTACTCCTATACAGAAAGGTCACCACAATTATAGGACACTGCGACAGCAGCTACTTTTATACAGAAAAGTCAACAGTATTATAGGGCACTGGGACAGCAGCTACTCTTATACAGAAAAGTCACCACTATTATAGGGCACTGGGAAAGTGTCTACTCTTACACAGAAAAGTCACCACAATTATAGGGCACTGGGGAAGTGTCTACTCTTATACTGAACAGTCACCCCTATTATAGAGCACTGGGAAAGTGCCGACTCTTACACAGAAAAGTCACCACAATTATAGGGCACTGGGACAGCAGCTACTTTTATACAGAAAAGTCACCACTATTATAGGGCACTGGGAAAGTGTCCACTCTTATACAGAAAAATCACCCGTATTATAGGGCACTGGGACAGCAGCTACTTTTATATAGAAAAGTCACCACTATTATAGGGCACTGGGAAAGTGTCTAGTCCTATACAAAAAAAGTCAACAGTATTATAGGGCACTGGGACAGCAGGGCACTGAGTAAGTGTCAACTTTTATACAGAGAGTCTCCACAATTATAGGGCACTGGGAAAGTGTCTACTCCTATACAAAAAAGTCAACAGTATTATAGGGCACTGGGACAGCAGGGCACTGAGAAAGTGTCAACTTTTATACAGAGAGTCTCCACAATTATAGGGCACTGGGAAAGTGTCTAATCTTACATTAAAAGTCACCACAATTATAGGGCACTGGGACAGAAGCTACTTTTATACAGAACAGTCACCACTATTAAAGGGCACTGGGAAAGTGTCTGCTCTTATACAGAAAATTCACCACAATTATAGGCGCTGGGAAAGTGTCTACTCCTATACAAAAAGTCAACAGTATTATAGGGCACTGGGACAGCAGCTACTTTTATACAGAAAAGTCACCACTATTATAGGGCACTGATAAAGTGTCAACTTTCATACAGAAGTTTCCACAATTATGGGGCACTGGGAAAGTGTCTAATCTTATACAGAAAAGTCACCACAATTAGAGGGCACTGGAAAATCGGCTTCTCTTACACATAAATGCACCACAATTATAGGGTGAACGTTGATAAGAGCATACTTTGTAATATGACCTTGACGTAAGAAAACAATTAGTATGTATACACCTGTGAAATAATACTTTGTCTATCAAAGCCGGTCATATTTGAATATTTAACCCAATTACGGAGTAGACTTCGTTTAGGACACAGCGGATACCAAAGATATTATGAGTTTTTTTAAGATATAATGTGTTTTCCTATACCTGCACAGACAAATGACACCTTTGAATACTTTTTACGAAAAATACCTCAACAAAAATATAATATATATATATATTATAAAGAATTGTCTCTTCTGTAGGCGGATTTCTGGTATTTCAAGCTTTACGATTAGTGTGTTACCTAGTGACGTACATGTATATAGTAGCCGCAGCAGGTATTTAGCTTTGGTCAAACTTGGCGGCGTCCATCCATCTTATAAGTATTCAAATCATGTTTCCTGTGACATGTCTATGGAATTTTTAATGTGATCAGAAATCACACCTGTACATTGAGCCTCGAGCAGAACGCATCAATTAAACCAGATATTAAACATCATAGAACGTCACTAAAACAAAATCTATACATAAACACAAGCTGACCGCATTCTTTTCTTCAGGTAGAGGGATTGTTATCTGTAATCACTCGGGGTCACTTAGTACACTAAAATCAGGAAGTTATGATACTGCAGTTTTATGTTGTCATTATTCAACGGCATACCTTCCTTCATAACGTATAAAGCGGTTGCAATATAAGCTGGGTAGCTAGGAATTCATATACCATTCATAGTCCGTGAATAGGTCCCAGGATGCTCTGAAAGGAGCTTAGAGAAACAATCTGAACCATCCAGTCTTTGTGTGCAATGTTATTTTTATTCAGTCTAATAATAAAGAAGCATATTACTTTATTGCAAAAATGAAGCAGTTTTTTTT
>JARFOD010097002.1:0-17019 GCA_031763545.1 Mopalia muscosa | reverse complement strand
TCTTTTTCCCCCCCCCCCCCCCCCCCCCCCTGCATTATTTTTTGCGGACGCCCATGATATAGACGGAAAACCCTGCGTTAACTATCGTCTACAACCACTACATTTTAATGACCTCTCCTTTAACCCACCCAATCAGATTGGAGCTTTCTCAGAATTAGACAGAGGCTGTCTAAACACAGGATGACAAGTAGGTTATACTTGTAATATACACACACGATCTTAGTCCTATTAACGAGTCCTGACATCATCACAGACGCGTTAATTGACTGTGGCGCCACGCTTCGTTTGTTGTCGGCGTTGGTGTGTAAACGACTTTCTAATTGGCTGCTTGTTTCTACAATAGTCCAATTAAATTTTGCCACGTTTTTGCTTCGAATTGCAGCATAATAGTAATGGGCAATTCGTGGACCCTTTTGATAAGAAGATGATATAGAGGATGCATGCGACCGACATCTCCATCTAACCTAAGGCAGAGCTCTTCGATAACTCATTTTTCCTTCAACTCAATGTTATTTTACCGTTGTAATCTTTCAATAACTAATTAGGCCAATAACCATGCAATTCTGGGTCAAAGGGACATTCGACCGGGGTTTAGCCGTTAGTCTGTCGGCCTACTAATCCTACTTCGATACACCGGTCACAGGGTTCGAGCCGGTCTGCCGCCACCAGGTATACGATGTTTCCTCCAGCTTTTCCACTGTATTGATTGATTTATTAGTGTTTTACGCCACATACAGCTGGCACCGTATTGCAATCAGGAATATTGTGAAATGAATAATTCGTCGTCATGTAAGCGGGTTTAGTCTTATACCCTAGAGCCCTCGTTAAGCACCAATCTACAAACAAACGTACCTCTTGATCTTATCCTGTAAGGTATCCTTATTAACCTGGATTAACTACATGTAATGTGATAGCCCCGGTGACTACAGTTGTATTAGTCAAATAACAAATTAGGCCAATTAACTTGCAGTTCTGGATCAAAGGATGAGTTCGATAAGTATTGATCTGGACGGGTTTACCTATGAGATCAAGGCTTTAGAATACCATTTTACGGAAATGTAGGAAGCCGATACTGACATTATTACACGATTAACTATTTTTACGCGCGTCTATTACAGATGAATGATGGACGTAATAGTAAATAATGCGCAACTCAGGTTTCATTTATTATTACATTATAAGGAAGGTTTGTTCCTTATCGTGTACTTATTATTTTTGTGCGTTATAAGTAGTCGATCGATACCAGACTACTCATTAAGAAGTATTTGTGCGTTATCAGTAGTCCGGTATCATACCTAACTACTTATAACACACCAAAATAATAAGTACTTGATAACGCACAAGCCTTCCTTATTATGTAATAATAAATCCAACATCAGTTGCGCATAATAATATACTACTCATATGTGATGTTGTTTGCGTTCCAAACGGAATTTCGCCTCGTTTTGAGCTTGACCCGATCGACCATATATAGTAAACAGTTTGCCATATATGGTATTGTTTGCGTTCCAAACGGAAGAAGGCGGGACTTTATCTCGGAACTGTAAACCTGTGTATTTTTTTGTGTTCAACTTATTTCATGCAAGGGATGGCAATGGTTTAACAATTCTTAACCATTTTCTTTGGATTCCTTGTCAAAAAAGTACACAGGCGTTCCCCAGAACCTATTGATCGTCTAAGTGGCTATGGAAATATCCTTTTGTTATCGCAGACCTCTTGTCTCGTGTACAAGACTAAACTAATCAATGACAATTAGTGACGAACAGTTCTTGGGCTGGAGGATTCAGTAATTCGCGCCAGTCTCTGCCTTCCCTTTGATGTTTGTCTCGGGCAATATAACCCGATAACAAGACTGGTGGCCACGCTTTCTCTGCACAAAGATGGCGGGCGTATCGAAATGGAATTCTCGAAATGTTGAGGTAAAAGGTAGGTAATTATACCCTGTCGTCACAACATTCGCGATAGTGGCACTTTTAAACGACGTCACGAACTTTCATCACTGGCGACTATCTCTACCATAGGCTCACTTAGTATGCACATTCCCATCTCCCATCATGCAATGCTAGTAGTGGTGCATTGTGGGGGACGGGGACCAGACTAAGGTTCACTTGGCATTCACCTCTGTGTTGGGCTCGTCACTACATTTTTGACATCAATGGTAGGCCTACTGGGTGTCTTTCACGATTTATGTAACGATCTACTCTGTATGACGTCATCAACACAATGTCAGCTTTTACAGTGTGATGACTTCTGCGCAGAGAATAAATATAAAATGTCACAATCCCTGTGAATCTTGTGCTAAAAACACTAGATAATATTTTCATGAATTACTGACAATAATAAGATGTGGTTATCAGTTTGTTCCTCAAAAACGGTTTTAAAATGGTTTCCTCAGGGTTTCTTCAGGATTTCGGACGGTGAGCCCCTCGCAGAGAGTATTGTAGTCTGGTCTCCGTCTCCCACAATGCACCGATGAAGTACTAAGATTGCAGGACCAGTCTTAAGACGGCATATCAGAGCTAAAGTGGAACAGGAAGCCGATCTGTTTGTGTCGTCTGTATTGCGCCCTGTTGTTGTCGTCCTTTATTTGTCCTGTCCTGTCTTTGTTTGTTGCCAGTGATGTCGAGGGTGGTTTCTTTCACCCATTGGGCTGGCACGTCGTCTTATAAGTGAAATACTTGAGTACGACGTTGAGCATCAATCGAAAAACCAAAAATAAGAGGCGTATGCTGAGAGTACGGAAACGAAATGAAACGTACCTCTTGCAAAGGAGATTTCAAGTGTTACGTTATTAAATCCGGCACGGACCCGTCTGTTTTCTTTAAGGCCACTATTTGACATCTTTCACTGAACATACGAAGCTTTGTTCGGGACGTCAAATCTTGTTTGGACAAGAAAATGTGTTGTTTTTTTTAATTAATAAAGTGTAGCGCACTTCTTTACGATTCCAGCATATATGTTGTTTGCGTCTGACCTTGATTTTAACAATTCCGATTTCTTCCTTGAACCCTTTTGGGTATATATTGACCCATATAACGACCACTTTACGTCCATTTTGTAGTCAAAATCAATCATTTCTCAGCAGTATACCGTACTCATTTTCGATGATTTCAACCTCCCGACATTAGAACGAGATTTAGCGGGACATGCCTGTGTCTCTATCAGTTGGGAACCGCCCCTCGGTTAGTGATCAACGAAAAGGACAGAATGTTTTTGGATATACAGACTCAATATTATTTTTTATATTGAGGCAGGATTTATTTCTAAAGGTTTCGTACGGCTTGACGTCGTAGCTCTATTGACTGTATAATACGGGTCATTAAGATACGTACTCGCATCTATCTAGGCAGGGCAGCCCTTACCTGACATGGTCCAGTTGCTAATATGCCATATTGTTAATTCTAAATTCCGTGTATACTGTAATTTCATTGCATAAATATTTGCACAATTAGGAACATTCTTTGTAAATACTAAATAATTAAATATTCTAATAAAAGACAAGCCTTTGTTTGAGAGTGACAAAATAAACCTGTTCAGAAATAAAAATATGCTGACCGCTAACGTGTTTATGACTTAAGACATAACCATAGCAAGTCAACACATACAACAGCAAATGTCCTCCATCAATAATTAATAGTATGCCTCCAGTACTCCAGGTAGGCGGAGATAAGTCAGCTGGATGATACGGCCTGACAAATTGATTTTAACATTAGAATACACTTGGTTGTTGATTGATTGATTGATTCATTCATTGCTTGACTCGTTGGTGCTTTATGCCGTGCTTAAGGCGTTTTCACTATATAACGGCGGTATATTCTTCTGCTACGTAAAGACGGCATTGCTACTCTTCAAATAAACTGCCCTTAGCCAGAGGGTGGAAAGCACTTATACAGAAGTACATTTAACCGTATCAGATGGTCCATATTCGTACGGTCTGAAAAGGGACTGCTTTCCAGCAATAATTGATTCTAGAACAACCAAGATGTGAAACATTTCCATAATGTTGGGAGTTTAATTTTCCTCCAGTGCTAAGACAGCATTGCTACTTAACAAACTGCCCTTAGCCAGAGGGCGGAGTGCAATTGTAGTATTTCTCTGTTCAACTATACCTAGGTTGTTCTTGCTTTATAAGGATCAAAATTTTCCATATTTTTAAATATTATATATTAGAACATTCTGTTTTTGCCCTGCATTTAGGGAAAAAATATATACAAATTTCAGTTGGAAGTTCAGTTCTTTGCAAGCGTACAGCTGAAAGGTTTTTGTCCGATTTCTATAGCACTTTATCTTTTGTCGAAATTTTCTCGAAAACACGTTGAGTTTCACTCGTGATTTTTTAAAAATTATTCCTCTTTTAATGCAGAAAGTCCAATTTTTATAAACATTTTTAAGAACATTTGTTATGAAGAGATAGATATTGAGATACCCTTGCTAGATTATTAGGTCACTAATAAAGATGCCAAATTTCACGGGTGTAGCTCAAAGGGTTCACGAGAAAACAGAGCTGAAAAATTAAATTTCAACAAAAAGTAAAGGGCATGCTAGAAGTCGTGCAAAACCCATCCAACTGTACACTTGCAAAGATCTGAAACAATATTTTCAAGCTTGAAATTAAATAACTTTTAACTGGATTTTTATACAACTTTTTCACAAAATGCAGGACAAAAAAGAGAATATTCTTATAAAGAAGAAAAAAAATAAAATAAAAAAATCAACAATATGAGATCGAATGGGATGCACATCCTTAAGGACATTCCCCTTATTAGCAGATTTTTGATTGGACGATAAAGGAGTAACAAACAGTCGACCAATCAAAACTCGGCACATAATGAAAATCCATGAACTCATTAATACATATCACAATCTGTGCTTTGAAAGTCCCTACAAATAATTTGTTTCCATCAAATATTCCTTCTTTGTTATCCTGACGATGAAATGAACAGCTACAATAAATTTTTTTGTCAATTTTAACAGCTCGGCAGCTCCTGTTAATCTTCCAGACCTGTGAAGGTGTGCTGCTTAAGCAAATGATTCGAATGGGAGTCTCGGGAAATTGGCAAGGGAGGTAACTTTATCTTTGCAAAGCGGTCCTCTGACGTCAGAACATTCATGTGAGTGGAGCTTTTACATGACGTCACACACATTTTTGCATTGTGACGCTAGTAAAAGTTCGTGGACGTCAGAGGACGCATTCAATGGAACATTTCGAGACTCCCATTGCGTTGTTGGCAGTATTTGTTAGTTGTTGGATCTTGAAATGTTACTCAATGTGTGTAGTTGGCATTGTATTTTACTAGTTTGATCTTGAAAATTAGCTCGCGGTGTGAAGTTGGCGTCATTTTTTTATTGTTAGACCGTAAAAAATGTTACTCGAGGCGGTAGTTAGCATAATTCTTACTAGTTTGATCTTGAAATGTGGCTCACAATGGGCAGTTGGTGTTATATATTTGCTTGTCAGATCGTAAAATGCGAATCAAGGTGTGTAGTTGGCATTATATTTTACAAGTCGGATCTTGAAATGTTACTCAATGTGTGTACTTTGTATTGTTTTTACTAGTCTTATAAATAAATAAATAAATAAATTTAATAAAAAGATAAATAAAAAAAACTAATAAAAGATAGATAAATAAAGATGTTCTATCGCCACCCTAATAAAACTAATAAAGTCAGTTTTTTAACCAATTTTATATTTGCCAAAATTAGCACTTTATGAAAGGCACTTTTTGTAAAAACATTTACAAGAATACCCTTGTGGTATTTTGGCTCCAACTGGTATAAAGCATTACCAATGGATTTTACTTTGGCGTTGAATGTTGTAGACGTAGATGCAAAAATCGTGCTTGACATTATACCTCATGTACGAAACTGGTATGTATATAAGGCAATGAAGTGTACTGGGCAGCTGGATAGAACGGAAACTTAACTCAAGTCCAGGCTTCCGACTTTGTCTGGCCACTCTATCTTTGCTTCCGTCCATGTCTGTGAACCTTCTGACCTAAATCTTTACTGACCATGGTTAAATTGCTTCGGGACATTATCAAAAGATTTATGTCAAGTATAAGAGATAACATAAATTGTGACAAATCGTTTTGTTCTTTCTAAGGTCGAAGAATTTATCGTTACTAGAAGCTTTTCGTATTGAATAAAGCTTACTGTGTTAAATTACAACAAACGATTATATTTCAATTAATATATATCGCAGTAGTAAAAATTTTCCCGCTATGAGAGCTTGTGTCTTATATCGACGTTGTGACGTAGCCATGTGAGGG
Source organism: Mopalia muscosa (assembly GCA_031763545.1). Lineage (NCBI taxonomy): Eukaryota > Metazoa > Mollusca > Polyplacophora > Chitonida > Mopaliidae > Mopalia > Mopalia muscosa. The sequence continues at coordinate 10,750 of JARFOD010097002.1, read as the reverse complement.
TTTAACAATGACCTCTTGCTCATACGCCTATTTTATCTAGCTTCTATTTAGTCTCGCTAAACCAGACTTCTCGCGAGAACTTCGATATCTAGCCGTGATCGAAGTTCTCGCGAGAAGTCTGGTTAAGCGAGACTAGCTTCTATTCAGATGATGGAGATTTGTTTTTAAAACAGGTCTTGTCAGATGCAAAAATAAATTTTACTTAATGCTCGTGGACATTACCATTTTGCCATATTCACAAAAGGCGGAAGATGACTCCATGACAAACGAGCCGTCAAATAACGCTGGTTTCATTTACTGTCTTGTTGAAATGTCCTTGTTTACGTCCTCAATAGATTTTCTAGAGCATTCCGTCAATCTCTCCATTGTATAATTTAGTACGGTCGAATGTTTGAATTGCTTTTTTATGTTATCACCATGTTTAATTTTGCGCGTGACCATATCTTCCAAATTGTCACATGCTACAATGTAGCCTCGATACTTTTAATAGCAGACCAAAAATAGCAAGCTGTTTTGTTTTCTGGGTCAGTGGGCCTTTGCATAATGCATAAAGCTACTTAACCATTTCCAGTCTTTTGTTTTCCATTAACCCAAAATTAAATATAAAATATTTACCTTCCATACTAAAAATTTGACTTATATTCTACCATTTAATGTATGTCACCAAAATAATGTTTAGAAATATTGTGTTCATGTATTTAAAGTGAAATTGGAAAATTCGGACATTTGATATCTCCGAGTCACTTATTAGAAATCCTCTATATAACGGGGTTTGTCAGAATGTCAAAGTCATTTGTGACGTTATTATTTTTAGTGTGTCGTGGGATTTAACACGTAATGTTCTAACGCCACAATGACAAGGAATGTACGTCATTACGTCATTTTGATGTAACTATGGGATGACGTCATCTATTGTTCTCTGAACTAAGTTTATATTAGCTTCTGAAGCTGAGCAACAGACTAACGGACAATGGATCAATCACCAAAAGCGAAATTCCTCCGAGCTAAATACATTGCGCTTGAAAGAGAAAGACTGGTAAGTATTAGGTTGTTAACGAGATTTGAGGAGTTTATAAGCGTCATAATTATAATCCTGCAAACAACCAGTAACTATCAGTGATAATTGGAACATAACAATATATATAACGTCAGTGCCACTTTTATTTCTGATGAGCTTTTGGATGTCGACACTTATAACATTCTAGGAATTTGGTTTAATTTCTTTGAGCTACTTTGACAATGTAAATTATTCTCATATTTGTTGTTTTACTTTGAAAAGAGCTAAAATGATAGGAACAACAATGTTAAAACAATTGTCGCTTTTTACAAAACTGACCAATTAATTTGTCACGGATATGTCCTTACAAAGACTGGGTCGTCCCAAACCCTTTTATTAAAACATTTTAGTTTTAATTATTCTTCACCTAGACCCATCCCTCCCTGCAGATTAAAATAAATCAATTAAATCAAACAAAATGTGCCTACATAATATTCAAATAAAGGTGTGTTTTTAAGTATTGTTTAACGGATGCTGCTCGAATACAGGAGTTATCTCCCCTATATATCCCCTCCACCCTCAAAATGATTAGTCACTTCATACATACATAGATCGGTTATACAAGTTTTTACCTGTAAGGTTTAATAAAGAAACATGATTCAAGGTAGCACAATGACTATCACGATATATCGTAGCACAATGAATAGGGCTAATTCCTCCGACTTAGCCCTACGTCCCGCCTATCTCAACCCATGTTAAAAGTTGGAAATTGATCCGCCGCTATGGCCGGCCTCTCAAAACATATATCCGATTTTTCTCTGATTTTTTTTTGGATAGAAAAATAACAATAACCAAACTCCTTCTTTCTTTTCAGACGTTTAAATAAAGTTTTATTTGAATTTCTCATCCGAGTTGACACGTATAAGTTATCTCCCTTTGCAATAATGAGATTAAAAACCGTCAAAAAAGAAATATTGCAAGTAGGTCAAATACTAAATAATCAGTTCAGTGTATCTAGAAAAAATCAGAGAAAAATCAAAAAAAAAATTTTGAGGCCGGCCATAGCGGCCTATCGATTTTTAACTTTCACCATGGGTTTAGATAGGCAGGAATCGGGACGTAGGGACGTAGGGCTAAGACGGAGGAATTAGCCCTATACATTGTGCTAACATACACCATGATTCAGTAAAAATGGTGATTTGCGACATCCTCTTCTGGCCCAGGGCTTTGGGCAGACACCCGTCCAAATGGAAAACCTCAAGTGAACAATTGCCTTATTTGCACACCCTGCTTTAAGAACTTTTAACATGCAGGAGGTAGGAAACTGTCAAAATTGGACTCCCAGTTATTTGAAAAGTGAAGCAAAATGACCATTTTGGACACTATATTTAAGATTTCTGGCTAAGCCCCTGTTTTTGACTAATACTATGCAGTTTCACGCAATTGGTCGATGGGTTGATTTGTTTGTTTATTTGATTGCAGGTTTTGCGCCTTACTTAATCTTATGTCACTCTTATGAAGAAAAAAAAAGCAAATTATAAAAAAAAGTTCCAAGCAATTGAATTTACATCAAACTTTCAATACGATCAAAACTAATATACGTATTGGAGATGCAATGTGTGCAAGTCCAGCAAGTATACCAGGTGATTCAACCATAACAAGTGATTGGCGATTTAACTGTTAGACAATTCGACTTGTTCTTGTCACCATTTATCTTTGTTGACAACTTGACCTACTGGGTTTTGCAACTTCACATAGTCGAGTCAGCTTTTTGTTATTTGATCATTTTGGAGTAAAAAGGTGATAAGAAGTAACTGTATCTAACACTTATAATCAAAACCGTTGATAAAACATATTATTTTTGTTTATTTTGAATTTTTGTTCATATCAAAATATTACTCCTGATAAAATATGTTGAAGTGTTTTGTCAGTGTAACGTTTGCTACATATGAGAGGTAACAGGATGTAACTCAGATTTTGGATTTAAGTTTCAGTTTAGACTGAATTGACATAAACTTGAAAATAGCTAAGCCATGATAGCCCTTTCCATTGTTGTTTGAGATTTTATGTGCACACGATTCCCATGAGCAGATTCTGACCTTGGGAGTTACCTTATGCCAGATGGTTTTGAACAACAATTACATGTAGGTAACATGACGGCGTGGAACTTTGATAGTTGGTTGCTACAGAAAGTTTAGGACTTTATCCAGGCAAAAAATTTGATGAGTGCAGGTAAGGAGCTTTAAAATTAAAGCTTAAGGTATATATCGACTGATGTTCTTCACATTGATTTCGTTAGAAAAAATTTTACTTTCTGTGTAGTTTGGGTAAAAATATGCTATATAATAACTGTACCCGGATCCACTTGGATCTAGGTTTCCACTAGCCCTAAATGACACCTTACCTTACCAATTTTCTTTTAGCGATGTTACATGTCATGTATCAATGTCATAACGGATGATTTGTCTGGAAGGAGACTACTGCAGTGTATTTGATGCAGTCGTAAAATAAACCCAACTAGGCAGCTCCTGGCCTCAAAATCAGGTCCATAGGTGCCTAGTAGCATAAGGTCTCGTAACAGTCATTTCCCATACTTTGTTGTGGATATTGATGGCTGGTTTATGTAAAATACAGACAACAAATTATGGGAAATGACTGTTACTGAGACTGTATGCTCCAAGGCACAGAGGGACCTGATTTGAGGCCGAGAGCTGCCAAGAAGAATTTATTTTATGACCAGATTGAAGGGACTGCAGTAAGTTCCTTCCAAACAAATCAGACTTCCCGTTATGGCGTTGATACCTGACATATAACAAGGCCCAAACAAAATGAGGAAGGTAATACGTCATTTAAAGCTAGCTCTACCATGGTGGCGTTTCTGTGTAGTTTGAAATTTTGTGTGCACTCGATTCCCATGGGCCTTTGTCGGCGAATCAGATTCTGACGTTGTGACTTTACCGTATGTCAGATGCTGTAAACGAACAAAGGCGCACAGGAATTAGTTAACAACATGGCAGGAGCTGGTTGATAAACTTTTTGACTATACAGGCGAAAAAATTTATGAGTGCAGGTAATGAGCTTTAAAATGAATGCTTTAGGTATATCGACAGACGTTTTTCACGTTGATTCCTTTTAAAAAGATTTTGCTTTCTGTTTAGTTTGCATAAAACATCTCTATCTGCACGGCGTTTTGTGATGAAGCTGTACCGTCAGTATTGCATACGCTATAGTATATAATGATGGTACCTGGATTCTGCTATCAGTTTACAGGACTATATAATTCACGCTTAAACACAATTAAACCTACAACTTACTAGAACAAATTGCAAATATATAGCTCAGAACTCAGCTTAGGAAGTGACCGTAGACGGACGTTAAACGTGCTGTGATAGTTGTATGATCTGGAAACTACATGAAGGGCTGCATTCATTCATGTCAGCTGGTCAGTTTTGCTAAACAATGGACTACAATCAACATAGAGAATTGACTGTTTCACGGCATACTGGGGAGAATTAACATCACAATTCAGTAAAACCACAAGTACAACGTCCCTTAACGCCTGTAGTCTTTATCACCGACAACAATACTTCCGAATATCGTTATAAGACGACATTTCCCGCACCTGCGGAACCAAAGTTGACAGTTTGCTTTCCACTTCCACGTGCCACAAAGCAAGACTGTCAGTTTTGCGACATTAAAGTACGACATTCGATTTTCCCAGCATAATGAATAATGAGAAGGAAAAAAAAAGAATATAAAATAAACACAACAACGAAGGATAATAGGCTAATCATCACACATTTTATTCTAGCAATTTCGTTTTAATTCATCAAGATCTGAAGGTTTGTGAACCTATATTGATAAATACAGGTCATTGGACTATTTAGAGATCTTCAGTAAAGAAGGTGAGAAACTAATGGTAATATGAACATTTTGTGTTTCGATCCTACCTGTTTCAATTTGAAGTTCCATTTGTAGATAAAACTTGCTAGCTACTCTAATGCAGACCCTTTTTGTTTGTGTGTTTTCGCTGAAATCGCAAAGTATTTTGAAACAAGATGAGATTATTGTCAATAAGTAAGTCCTGATACCAATAGCAAAGTCGAAACTTTTGAGGGGAATCCCCATTTACATCCGTCATTAAAGATTTGACGTTATTTGTAGGCGACTCGGGACCTGTTAGATTCAGTAACAAGTGTTTAAAAAGCTTAACATACCAGGTGGAACCCCATAATATTTATCATCACACATACATGTGAATGTATGTGTAGCAATAAAGGGCTCTGTTTGTTATACAGGTTGCCAGCCATTACATGCAAATGAAGTACAACCTAGACAGAGCATAGGCCTAGATGTGACACAAATACATTGCCATTGGAAGATTCAAACCAAATATTAGGTGCTTACACCTGAAACAAGAGGTAAGTTATTCTTTCTGGAAAAGCGATTCCACCTACATTGCCAATCTGAGTATATATAGGTAAAATGGATATGAATTTGACTATTAGAATAGAAGGACAGACAACAGTGAATTTTCAAACACCATCAATGTTTGTAGTAATTTAAACTACTTGAAATAAATGCAGAGTTTACCAGATTTAATAAATGACAAAACACCAATAAACTGGCTTGCTATAATACTCTGCTGAAACACATTAGTAATTGACAGATAAAACCACTGGTTATCCCTACTATTTAAAGAGCTCAGCCCTTGGCCATCAGACACTGTTAACCAATATTAAATCTGGATAGCCTATTCCAACTTTCAAGCTATCTAACTCTGCCTATTATTCATGTAAATGACCTGATTGTTTTAAATTGTTTTGCTTGTATTGTTTTGAATATTAATTGTTTTGCCCACTTTTTTTTACCCTCTTATATGCCTTATCTAATGTCCCCCATACCTTGTGAGTTGTGATCTTGTAGTTATCGATATTTTGTAACCCACTATTCTCAATATAAAGAGAGAAGACCTGCCATCACTCATGACATAGTAAGGCATAATAAAGTGCTGAAAGATAAAAATGACTTTTATTACTCCATTGCTTTCTGTAATCTGATGGTGAGACATCAGGGATTAACCTGTTTTAAGTGGACATAAGTAAAAAAAAAAAATGGAGATAATCAACATTCCATACCAGTGATACCACATAGAAGAAGAGTATTGTGTGAAATGGCCCAGCACTATCTCCTTGCTGCCAGCCCCCTGTGGTATAAAAAACCCTCATACACATGTGCACCACACTGACAAAGTGAGTGGGTGATGGCCCAGTACCACCCCCTTACTGCTCCCCTGTTGTATACGTGTGCACCACTCTGACAAATTGAGTGGCTGATGACCCAGTACCATCCCCTTACTACTCCCCTGTTGTATACATGTGCACCAGACAAACAAAGTGAGTGGGTAATGGCCCAGTACCATCCCCTAACTGCTCCCCTGTTGTATACATGTGCACCAGACAGACAAAGTGTGTGGGTGATGACCCAGTACCATCCCCTAACCGCTCCCCTGTTGTATACATGTGCACCAGGCTGACAAAGTGTGGGTGATGGCCCAGTACCATCCCCTTACTGCTCCCCTGTTGTATACATTTGCACCACACTGACAGAGTGTGTGGGTGATCGCCCAGTACCGTTCCCTTACTGCTCCCCTGTTGTATACATGTGCACCACACTGACAAAGTGAGTGGGTGATGGACCAGTACCATCCCCTTACTGCTCCCCCGTTGTATACATGTGCACCAGACAGACAAAGTGAGTGGGTGATCGCCCAGTACCATTCCCTTGCTACTCCCCTGTTGTATACATGTGCACCACACTGACAAAATGAGTGGGTGATGGCCCAGTACCATCCCCTTACTGCTCCCCTGTTGTATACATGTGCACCAGGCTGACAAAATGAGTGGGTGATGGCCCAGTACCGTTCCCTTGCTGCTCCTCTGTTGTATAGCCCCGTGAGGGAGCGGGTGGGCCATGGCCCTGCAGAATACTCCCTCGGCTTCCTCGGTCAATCGTAAGAGGCGAGAAAAGAGGTTGCTTTCTGTTGCCCTGGTGTACGCAGAGCTAAAGGGTAACAAGAAGCAGATTTGTTTGTGTTGTTCTATATTTTTGCCCGTCGTCATATAAGTGAAATACCCTTGAGTACGACGTTAAACACCAATCAAACAAACAAAGAAACAAACCCCTGTTGTATACATATGCACCAGACAGACAAAGTGAGTGGGTGATCGCCCAGTACCGTCCCCTTAATTGATGTAACAAATTTAGATACTTCTGTTAAGACAGTTTTAACAGTCATTTTCTCAAGTGTTTTATACATATCAGTTAAAAAGTCTTTCATGCGATCACCTATTGGCTGAGAATGCTTCAGCTCAGTACCATCTTCCAGCAGTGGACTAGGAGGGATTTTAATCAGATCCCATTGGGTGGTACTACATACCCATGGGTTGGTCCTACCTACCCCAGCTGGGATGAGTTTCAGGTTCTTGACAAAATGTTGCTTTAGGTTTATACATCATTCTGTTAACATTATCTTTAAGTGTATTTCATTCACCATTGGTTCATATAGCTCTTTCTTGTTGGTCAGTAGCTGTCACAATGTCTTCATTTAACACTTCTGGTTGTTTTAACTCTCTTTTATTTTATTTGAAGCATGTTGGCCAATGCAATGTAACTGTTTAAACAGGTCTTATGATATGGTTAAAGCAATGTTGTGACTTGCATGATTCCTGACACACTGCTTATAATTGATGGCCTAGCTGACACGGCGTGGTAAGGTGGTGATGGGAGCAATCCTTACAAAAAAACATCTTCACTAACGAAGTGTTTTATTCAGAGATACCTTGCCACTTCAACCTTTGGTGGATCGAACACTTTAAACCAGAATACTAGTATACACCTGTTTTATAAAAATCTCTTTAGGGAACACTATTTACCTTAAATATTAAAACAGCTGATCAGACTAGCAAAGACTGCCTGTGTGTGGCTCTCTGATAGCTGCCTATATAAAGTTTGGGGGCAACCAATAGTTTGAGATACTGCATTCTGCATGGTGGTCTGCCTGGAGTATTGAGTTGGGCAGAAACAGGAGTAATGCTCACTACACACAGGGAAATAAAACTTTTAAAAAATTAGGCTATATTTAACTTGGCAATGTTATGGTGCTATTTAATGCTCTCTGCCAAACCCTGCTGATAAACAAATAACAGCAACTAATAATTCACTATTTAAATTATTTAATCATGAAAGAAGTGACAGAACAAAAGGCAAAGCTACATGACTTTACCTAAGGTCTCTTTACAAGATAATCTTGGGTCTCGATTTCCAAAGCTTTGTATTTAACTTACCTTAAACCTCCCCATCAGGACATGGGATAGTGTTAAGATGACATTAAAGCAACATATCATGAAAGCCACAACAAAGTGTTTTCAAGGGGACATGTTTTTTGTGTGAGTTAACTGTGATGGTGAGTGAAATGTGCTTTTTATGCATAACTAGACAAATTGAATCGGTGCCTTTTGTGCACCAAACCAAAATGGCCATCACCAAATTCAGATATTAACTTCAAGCTGCAGTTTTTCTGTAATACCATAGAGGTGGTTGTATGTCAATAGGTTTCTCAACAAATATGGCTGACATTGCATATTGCACCAAAATAATAATAAAAACTATAATTTGTCTCTTTGAAGAAAAAAATAGTTCTTATACAAATGTAGGAAACGGTGATTTGACTGGGATTATGAGTATGTTTATTTTAAAAAGCCTCTAGTAGTAGACCTGGTAGCTACTCAGCTTGTTTATTTTTGTATTTTGAACAGAAACCTGTACAAAAATCTAACCCACAACCCTCAGCCAGGCACTGAATCACCAGCAATATATGCTGACCACTAATATTAGGCACTAAACCACTCAGCCACCTGGTCTTCTACAAGACACTTAAATGTGCCTTTGTACTTAATTTCATCAATTCAAATGTTAAATGAAACGGTAAGGCACATTTGCTGATCAGGTGAAACATTATCCTAAAGAAATATTACAGGTTGAATGATGAGATTATTTCTTATTGCAGCAGATATGGCTGTTCCAGAAGAGCTAGCCTTCAGATCGATGTTAGTTGATATTGGGCAGCGTCTGTCTGAGAAAGATTTAAATGCCCTGAAATACTTATGCCGAGATTTTATTCCACGAGGACGATTAGAGGATATTGAAGTACCACAGGATTTGTGGGATGCTCTGGAGGAAAGGGGCAAGCTCTCTCTGGATAACACAATATTTCTGAGGTCACTACTTAATGGGGGATGTGAAGGTCGAGTAGATTTATTGAGTAGTCTGACTAGCTTTGAAGAGAGACACAGACTACAGTCTGATGGATTAGTTAACAGAGCGGTGATGGACACCAATCAGCCTTCCTTCAACCAAAGATCAAACAATCTAGAAGGACATGCCCAGATATATAATGGTAAGAGGGAAGTGTGTGTATAATGATGGATATGAGTCTACTATTCAAGGGTCACTTGGCTGCAATCCATGTCTTACTTTTAATTATCAGAGGTTTATTCAAAGTCATTTTGTTTCAACGATCAGCCTGAATTCTATCTATTGTATATAGGGAAACAATATAACTTCTTCTCCAACTTTGTTAATTACAAATAAATTATTTGACTCGAGCCAACTCCACAGTTCTCTATGTCCATTTAAAGCACAGTGAATATTGCTAGTTCCTATTAACATAAACAATAAATCACTTGAGTTTATCTAGAGCTTTTTCATTTTTTTTCAGGACTAGAAGCTGAAATGAACTACATTGTGAAGAGTGTAGGTCGAGACTGGAGGGAGTTAGCTCGAGCTCTCCGTATTTCTGAACCAGAAATCGAGCTCCTGACAGACAGTTATCCTAGGGACTTACGAGAAAGAGTGAGACAGAGTTTATACATGTGGCAGACAAATACCAATGGAACAGGTTCTAAACAAGATCTTGTAAGCGCCTTACAAAGGTGTTCTCGAAATGATTTGGCTCATGGATTAGGACAGGTCATCTAGATGAGAACTCCTGCTGAAATGAGTACCCATTTGTCCTACCCGAATACCTGCTGTTTTTTGTTTTTAGTCTAATTTGAATAAACCCTATGAATATACATGTAAATTGTATGACCTTTCCCTAATCTGATGTAAATACTGTCTCTTTCGCAATATTTTTAAAGAAGTGACCAACATAAAACTTAACGTGATATAGGCCGGCTATAGCTTAATACAATGGTATATGACTTACATTGAGTATTCATGATTATGCAACTTAGGTACCATAACAGTATGGAAGTAGTCCACAAACAGCCTTTCAATTTGCCAAGAGAAATCTGACGTGGCTCAGCGTGTCAGCCTACTGTTCCTTCTATGATGTATCACTTTTTAGCTGTGACTGAGCAGCTCTATAACTCACTCTGTCTGTCGCTGGGATGGTTGGTGGGTCGGTCCATCTGTAGGTCGGTCTGTCCATCCAACTTTCCCTGATGATGTGAACAGGATAGAAGCCAAACCGCTTAAGATAGAGAGTTCAAATTTGGAATGCAGCTTAATATCATGCTTAACTAAACTCCTATTGAAAATGGTATCATTCCGAACAAATTTCAGGTTTCCATGGCAACAAATATGTCACGATCTGTCCCTTTTTTGACATGATGATGTGAACAGGATAGAAGCCAAACCGCTTAAGATAGAGACTTCAAATTTGGAATGCAGCTTAATATGATGCTAAAC
>JARFOD010096972.1:0-11026 GCA_031763545.1 Mopalia muscosa | reverse complement strand
AAACTGCATTTTTTTCTAATGACCCCCCCCCCCCCCACCCCCCCAATCCCGCAAAAAATAAATAAATAAATAAATAAAGGAGAAAAGCCGATATAGACCTATGCAATCCGGTTCCTGATAAAAGATAACGGTATAATCTCAGAGGAACTGCGTTGCTGCAATAGAACCAGTATAGTGCTCTGATGGTTCTTCATCTATATGGCCCTCGCACCATCCTTAATGGTTCTATATGGAACCCTAGCTTTTCCATCAACTGTTGCTAATGTGTATCTTTTCTTTTTTCCCCCGGCACTATTACAAAGAAAAGTTTTATAGTAACATTTATAGTTCCATTTAAAACCTTATCTTTTCTACGAACCTACATATATAGCCATGATTTCCCAAAGTCTATAGTACTGCCTGGTTACAGTTTATATAACATTATGAGTTTATCATGTATATTGACAAACTTACTCTGTGAGTTTATAAATAGAACACACGAGATCATGCACACATGTATTATTTGTGTTTAAATAATCTAATTTGTTTCTACGCCACATTATTATATATAGTCGTGCGCTATAAGTTGTATACTAATTAGTTGATGTATATAAAAAATACATATATACTTCTTCGTCATAACAAACTTGTATATAAATAAATGGACACCATCATGGACAAATATAGACGTACCTAACAATCTGGACACCATCATGGACAAATGTAGACGTACCTAACAATCTGGACACCATCATGGACAAATGTAGACGTACCTAACAATCTGGACATCATCATCGACAAATGTAGACGTACCTAACAATCTGGACACCATAATGGACAAATATAGACGTACCTAACAATCTGGACATCATCATGGGCAAATATAGACGTACCTAACAATCTGGACATCATGGACAAATATAGACGTACCTAACAATCTGGACATCATCATGGACAAATATAGACGTACCTAACAATCTGGACAGGATCATGGACAAATATAGACGTACCTAACAATCTGGACATCATCATGGACAAATATAGACTGTACCTAACAATCTGGACCCCATTATCGACTGTACTTTTCAAGGACAACTATATAGACCTACCTATGAAACTAGGTCTCGTCGTGGACAGCTGCACACAGGAAACTAAGCCTCATCATGGACAAATAAAGACGTACTTAGAAAATTAACCGAGGTGATATACTTAGGAAACTAGGACCGTCATGAACAACTATTCTCAGGAAAACTAGAATTGGGAAATTAGTCTCCATCATGGACAACTATAAGGAGGGAACTAGATCCCATTATCCACCACTATGTCCCATGATGAACAGCTATATTTAGAAAACTAGGCCCCAGTATGGACAACTATAAGGAGGAAACTAGATCCCATCCCGGATAACTATACCTAGAAAACAAGACCAATCATGGACAACTTTAGGCCGACTTCGGAAACTAGGCCCAAACACATTTAGGAAAATAGGACCCATCATGGACAACTATAGACAGACTAAGGCAGCTTGGCCTCAACGTGGACAACAATAGACGTACTCAAGAAACTATATCCCACCAAGGACAACTATACTTATGAATCTAGGCCCCATCGTGGGAAACTTTACTTAGGAAACTGAGCCTCAGCAGGGGCAACTGTAATTAGAAAAAAAAGCCCCAGCATATACAACTTAAGATTGAGTAAACTAAGCCCCATCATGGACAACTATCGGCTTAATTGGTAAAGTACATTATAGGCCTCATCTGCTTAGGGACTGGACCCGATTATGGACACCTTTTTTCAAGGAAACTAGACCCACCATGGACAATTATATTTAAGAAACAAGGCCCTTAATTGGACAACGTAGGAAACTAGACCCCATCATTGCTAACTATACTAAGAAAACAAGCCCCATCATGGACAACTTTAGGTCTACTTCGAAAACTAAACCCCATCATAGACAAATACATTTAGGAAACTATGACCCATTATGGACAACTATAGGCATACTTTTCTTATATTTATTGTGCACGTAAACTCGTCTGATATTTATTACCAATCTGACGTCCTCTATTAACGCCAGTAGTTGTCCGTCTGACCCTCTCTCTTCTTCTGATTTTGATTGCCTGGATCTCCCTTTCTGTGATACCTTTTGCTTTTCTGACCTCCCTCTGATATTTACCTAGGAACCTGAACCTGTAAGGTTGAACCCGTTTATTAGTTTTCCATATAGCCCTCACTGGGTCTCATTAGTTGACCATCTGACTTTCTCCCACCATCTGATATTTATTACCCATCTGACGTCCTCGCCATTAGTTTGCCATCTGACCTTCTCCCACCTTCTGTTATTTATTACCCATTTGCCGTCCTCGCCATCAGTTGACCCTCTGACTTTCTCCCACCATCTGATATTTATTACCGATCTGACGTCCTCGCCATTAGTTTACCATCTGACCTTCTCTCTCCATCTGTTATTTATTACCCATTTCACGTCCCCGACATTAGTTTTCCTTTTGACCTTGTCCCTCCATCTGTTATTTATTACCCATCTGACGTGCCCGCCATTAGTTTTCCATCTGACATTCTCCCTCCATCTGTTATTTATTACCCATCTGACGTCCCCGCCATTAGTTTTCCATCTGACATTCTCCCACCATCTGATATTTATTACCCATCTGACGTCCCCGCCATTAGTTTACCATCTGACATTCTCTCTCCATCTGTTATTTATTGCCCATCTGACGTCTTCGCCATTAGTTTTCCATTTGGCCTTCTCCCTCCACCTGTTATTTATTACTCTTCTGACGTCCCGCTTTTAGTTTTTCATATATTGCCCTCTTCCTCCATCTGATATTTATTACCCATGTGACGTCGCCGCCATTAGTTTTCCATCTGACCTTCTCCTGTTATTTATCTGTTCTCTGTTATTTATTTATCTGAAGTCTCCGCCTTTAGTTTTCTATCAGTTGTCGGGTGTCAGAAATATGTATTGCGGACTGTCCCAAATAGTCAATGTACAGCTCCTTACTTTCATTCGTCGGTTTTTCGCTGTTTTTCCAGCGTGTATAATCCAATAATTAGTGTAGCTCTGCCTTTAAAATACGTCTTTTTCCTGCATGTTGACGAAACGATTTAAAAAAAGACAAGCGAGTATTCCCCGTCAGGTCACGCATTTCCATCGGTTGATAGATTTGACAGAATGGCAGAATGTCAAACCTATGAGAATCCCGTCAAACAGACCAGATTTAGTCGGTTACAGCGCCCAAAAAACAAACGCTGCAAAAATGTCTTCTTAACATTGGCTATGAATGAGATATAAAAGTTTCAAAAGCATAGTATGAACCTTTACACAAAGTGACGAAACGAAAGAAATCTTATTGATATTGTACTGGAAAGCAGAAAGTCTAGCTCTTAAAAGCATTGATTGTCTTCAGATTTAGTTATATTTGGATGATTGGGAGGATCAGGGTGTCAAAATGTTCAGTACTTTTTGGGGAGTTCGGCTCAGTGTATCAATTCATTTGAGGGGTCAGTCTGACTAACCTAGCTATACCATACGTGTATCATATATACTGAGGTAGTTCTAAACCTTTTACCTTGCATAATATATAGCTCCACTATAGTCAAATAAATTTAAAGTTCATAACTTCTATATCATCAAATAAATGATCCCCCATTATTCGAGACTTTGGTATCTATCCATTCCGTATACACTTACTGATTCCAGAATAAGTTTACCTGCAGCTTAGTTTATATACAAACAACATAGTCAAGTTTCCACAGTTGCACATGTTACACTGAACATTTGTGCAGTTCTTGCTTAAGATAAATTGCAATGTCCACTAGTACAAGCGGATCAATCAACCAAAATATTTCTTCAGAATAAATTTAGATTATCCTTTTTGGATATATGAATATAGTGATTCCCGAGAGCGAATACATATGTAAAACCGCAAGCAGAGACTTAATTATATAAATGGATTAAAGCATAAACTGGATACAGTTTGTCACGCTTAATTGTTATTGATACGAGTCTGTGAATATCGAATTAAATTTGTTACGTGGCATGACCTCCACGATCTTGCAGTTTGTTGAAAATTTAGCGTTATATCCTGACGCTTTTCTGTGCTAACTCTTCGACCGGTATATATCATGGTTAAACACGTGTTTTTTATTTGTGGTTTGTATTGTTTTTTTGTTCTCCTTCTTTGTTTTTCACCTGACAATACCAGCAGGCCTTGAATATACCAGAGAGAGTGTCTTCGAGATTATGATTTACGTTAAGGGAGTCGCTAATCAGTTGTATACTTGGATGTTCGTTTAACAATAGGCCTGCATGCACGACTGGGACTACCAAATTCAGTGGAAAGATTACTCGTCTTTTCCCATCATAAAGAGGTATCCGACAGAAGACGTAATCTGTTTAGATTTTAATACCGTATGCGGAATTGGAACTCTTAATCGAGCCTTTAAGTCCATAAAAACTAAACGGAAAGAGACTTAAACTGGTGAACGAAATAACTGCTGCCGACGGAAAACGGTATCAACTACACCATCAATACAATAAAATTATACTATAGGTAGATCTATCTAATATAATCTTTGGCGGGTGCATATTTCAAGTTTTCAGCTTATCTGACACAAGTACTGCAAAGTCGTTAAGCAAATATTCGTATCAAATAATTGACCTAAACTCAAAATAGGTCCCCACGAATTTTTGGTTCAAAGTCCAATCATGCACATAGTGGACTTTGAGCTTTCTCCTGAAATCGACTAGTTCACGTTTCACAGATATATAACAAGGGGCTAGACTGTCTGACGTCACAAATGTCATATACATGCATACAGAATACTGACCACCTGTTAACTGGCAGGTTTATGAGCCCAGTGAATTGATTAGCCTCGGGAGTATAACAGTTGCCAACAGCTATAAATGGCAATTTACACGATTTGTCGATTGCATTCACACTGTATTTTTGTATGTGTAATCTATATATAAAAAACTTGTTATACAATTATAAGTTCTGAACGACATTTGGTAAGTGCCAGTGGGGTAACAGAATTTTACTATTTCTGGATAACCACTTCTTGCTTTGTGACAAAACACACCGTTTTGATACGCCTGTATTGTCAGCATGGGTTAATCCAGAAAGTGTAAAATTATGTAATGAAATTGTCAAGCCAGACATATATATAACGACTTAAACTTCCAATCAAAATTATTAGTTTTCCGCCACTATAAGGATCGAGGTTGGTGTGGTGTAGAGACAATTAGGTATATTTTGTCGTTAGCCTTCGAAGGTCAGTCATGAGAGGTCCTGTCGCGACCTGGGTTACATCCCCTGGTCAGTTAAATGTTAAATAGTCTTTATTGATACCCAAAAAAGTTTGAGAAACAAAATTGCGGATAACTGATACATTTTGATTGGTGGGTTAAGTTGTTATAACGACAGACATTATAACGATATAATAAGTCTTTATAACGACATAATAAGTCGTTATAACGAGATAATAAGTCATTATACCGACTTACTCAGTCGTTATAATGAGTAACCAAGTCTTTATAACAAGTCAATTGTACAAGAAGAAAAAATCTACGTCTCTTTTACGTCTCCGTAGCTTCACGTATTATCTAGCTCACTTTCAATTAGAATTTATGCTTATCGATAACTACATAGTTGTCATGAAACCTTTGCCGAGAAAATAACGGTAACTAAAACAAAGCAACTGCATATATGCACTCTTCAAAGAAATTTGCATTGGCACAAAAGGTCTGCATCTGATATATTGTAAGTAAACATTGTATTGTGTATGGAGAATAGTAACATTAGCTAGGTCAAATCTGTATGTACATGTCTGCACGTGGTAGTCAGAATGTTTAACCGAGTTGTGTGTTTTTTTAATTGCGTGGGGTTTATAAAGGAAGTTGCGATTCCGGTTTGATATAGACTAAATCTGTTTTTATAAGTATAATAAATCAGCTTACGAATACGGAAGGCAGGGGGCGTGTTCGCGGGACATTTCTTATAATTCGCAGCATAACTAGTAATGAGTAACAGGCAAATATGAGCACCACATATTGCTCGCACTGGAAATTATACATTTAAATGGTCGAGCGTATTAAACAACAAACAAATTATCTTTCAGAATACCTCTGGTAACTTATCAAAAACACTTTATCGTGTACTGTTAGGCGGTATAGCTCGTGATACCATTATTGCCAGCCAGAGTTTAAACCTTAAAAGCAAATGGTGTTCCTTTAAGAAAAAAATCTGGTCTATGCTCTATAAGGCGTCAATGAAAACACACAATAGGGGGATATGGGGGAGGGGGGATTAGAAAGGGCCCATCTGTGCTGTAAACAAAATCCTTAACAAAGTTATGGAATGTAGGATTTGTGTGGAAGTTTTCGCAATCTGTTAAGGATAATTCATCAATATATTTGGAATATCCCCTGCCCCCGAGAAAAATTCTATCTCCTATTTATTTGGCATTTATGGAATATTTCCCTGGTGTTTTATTCGAAGAATATTCCTTAGGTTTGTCCTTGAGATATTAGGGAATATTTCGTTCGGTGTCAGTGTATAGGCCTATATGCAGACTCCATATTGCGCGCGTCAAGGAAAGGAGATTTGAAGATATCCCAAGACGGCTTATTTTCAAATTATATTTGCACGAGGCTTCCATTTGTTGCTTAGCTTGAATGTATCAAGCCTCTGGTTGTCATTTATATGGTGGGCTCGTGTCCTCATATCACGAAGTTTAGCGGCAGTGCAGACTAAAACGCCACAGAACTGTGTATCCAGTGAGAGAGAAAAGAGAAATACAATAGTTTCAGATAAACGACTATAATATATTACCAAACAATTATCCCACAAGTATAAGTGGATGTCGACTATTTAATGCTGATTACGTATCTAATGTTAACTAAATAGGCTGCTCAGATACAAGTTTGACATGACCTGGCAAGTGACATGATTCATCCCATTAGGCAGTCGATACCTCCTTGGCAGTGTGACTATAATTTGTAAGCATATTTATGAAATATTCATCTAAAAGTATTATATAAGATCGTTTATAAACGCAATAGATCGTTTATAAACGCAATAGATCACAATTTGCTATGAGCAGCTTTCACTTATCAATTATCGAGTGTTTTAAAAGAAGTCTTATTAATAGTTATTACCTTCTCTCGAGATGTATGCAGGATACCCATTACAACTTAATCGAGATAAAGATATATTCAAAAACTTGTATCAGAGAGTTTCTTTGGAACATGAGATGATTCGCTGGCTTTGGTAACTCGACATCCCTAGCTGTTCCAATGTGACTAATCTTTTGCAATGACAACATGCAAACCGAATAACGCAAGTATACCAGTTATATCTGTTTACTGTTTACTGTGTAGAAGTATGTCACAAGGACACGAATGAAGCAGGTATAAAAATACAGGGAACGACCTTGTTATGAGGACAGAATAATAAAGCTAGCCAGTGACGTTAGACTGTGTAGTGTAAGAGATTGTATTGGTCACCGCTGCATAATTCCTTGTTTCACATATTATATTCAATAACTTGTCCTATCATTTCGCATGGGTATTCGTAATGTGCTGTATTATTTGCATGTCATGTCGTTTATGTAGAGTTTTATTTCAATTTGTATTATTCTACTCACACAATTTTATGAAATTACTATGTAATGTGTTGGTTTTGCTGTCATACTTTCTTCTTTACAAACACGCCGGTTACGCATATTTTATTACATCTGATGGGCCCCTAGCTAGGATATAACTGTGTATTGACTTGTCCTAATATACTTGTTCATCTTGTCGTGTTTAACGGATAAATCACCCGAGGCCAGGCAAGGTATAAACGATCAGCTATTAGCCGATGAATAATTTCCCACTGTAGGTAAAGTATCAGGGAGATGTTTCAATAAATCTTTGTCTTCGCTTCGTTAACTATAAAAATCTTACTATACCGAGTGTCTCAATATTCACCGTAAATTGCTTACAACATATAGAGTGTAACAGAAACTACCACACCAGTATGCTTTATATATGGTCACTTTCTGAAGGGTAATCCATATTAGGTTTCTTTAATATAAATTAATAAATCCACATGAAACTTGCATGAATTTAATTAAAATGATAAAAACGAATAAATAAATAAATAAATAAAGTTGTACCTGCATGTCCTTTGCTGAATGACACAACGTGGTGGGTATACGTTGTTTCTTCGGTAAGTTTCGTTTGTAATCTCTACAAACCATTCTTCAAAACGACCATTTAAGGTACTTATTTGATCCGACAAGCAATGGTGTAATCAATCTATAATTAATGGGGGGAATTGTGCGGATGTAGCCTACACAGTGGCTATCCTACTCTGGCTCTGGTTCAATAATACTATACATGAAGGTGAACGACAATCCGTACATGACGAGAAGAGGTCTGGTCATATATTTACATTATTAGATACTGTTGTGTGATTGTTCACACGTAGCTGTCTGGTCTTTGATATATAGACACAACCATGTACAGGTCAAACTACAACAACGGCGAAGGGGAAAACCTGTCAAACTATGACATTGAAGTTATTTTATATAACCTGTCAATAACTTACGCAAATAAATGTTGCCCATTAACGAGAGTTAGGGGCCTACATAAGCTATAATACAAACTCTATAGATTACAAGGCCTATTGAACAATTTTTGCCGGATAACTACATGACATATTTCGTCCGTTTCATCGTTGATTGACATCTCTGTGTTAGTGTGTTTATTTTGTGAAATACACATTAGCTAAATATACCCATATATAGCCTATCTTTACCATGTTAAACATTTGTCACATATTAAGAATTTTTTTGTTTGTTTGTTTTTTTTTTGTTTTTTTTTTTTTTTTTAAAGCCATATCTGGATAATTTCGTTGCAGTTTAAAGTCCTTATGTCTCCCTGACGGTTGTCAATTTCTCTCTCTAGGTATGTTTTTGTAATATTGCTATTTAAAATGATGGACTGATTTCCAATTTGCCTTTCCTCATTTTAGTGTTTTTGGCAATAACTTGGGCAATGTTTTTAAAGTCTCTATTTTCTATCCTGACAAATCTGTTAATTTTGCACTTTTGAATGTATATAGGTTTTTCTTGATCACTTTGGTACTTTAAGAGGTAACGTTTCCAGTCCTTTACAAGATTTGCCTTTTGCATGTAATTTAATAGTGTATTTGGAAATTGCTCTGGCAGTTTAAAGTCCTTACATCTGTCCTCCTGACGGTTGTCAATTTTTCTCTCCAGGTTGTCCATTCCTGAATGGTGTTACCCAAAATAAGCTGTCAATAAATCATCATCACCATCAATACTCGTCTTCCCGGTTTTACTTCTTCACGAACCCTCCGTGACAATGGCGCCCGAAATGGGACCGGGTTAGATGAGCAGCACATGATGTCCAGATCACATGGGAATGGTCAACGGAGTATCTTTCAATGGAATATCTTGTTGTGTTAACTAGTTATCTGCAGTGTTGTGCACGTTAAGTGGAGCTCCATATAGGCCTTTCGTTCCTGAATATGTATGCATGCTTTCCTCGCGTATCGCGTCCAAGCTGGATCATCGCTGGATAACCACTGAAAGACTGTTAGAAGTGATTTGTTTTATTGTTAGTGTTTTGTTTTCCCTAATTTATCTAAAACTTGATAAACTGTTAAGTTGTTTGCCATAAATGTATAAATGTTGTTTTTTTTCAGGGTACATAATTAGGTGTTAGTATTAGTTATGTATAAGATTTAAGTGTGTGCGTGAGTGTGAAAGTGTGACGACATTTGTTTTGACATTTTTTTGACTGCGCTTTCGCTACTTTCTAACTTTACTAATCACCAGTCTCCTAACATACATACAAGCAATCATTCATCCATTCGTTCATATCTCATACACTGTTTCTCTATCATTCTTCTTGAGTAGGCATTTTGTCTGGGGTTTTTTTTCTGATATTTTTGGACAGCGTTGACATGGCGTCGAAAGATTACGGAGACGAACCGCCCGATTTAGATGGCAATCTAACGGAAGTCGACGAGCGCAAAATGGTAGACTATCTTCATCGTACCGGTAAATATCAAATATCTTCGTTCGGTTCTGATACTCCCGGTAGATGTGGTCAGTCGGCGCACACTTCGTATTCTCCCTCCGGCACTTCTACTCATATGTTTAACAGTCAGCCCCCTAAAATATCCCTTTTCTCTGGTTCAGACCCGATTCCAAAGTCCGAATGTACATACGAGTTATGGAAATTTGAGGTAAACTGTATAATTAAAGAAAACATATACCCACATAGTGTCATACTGCAATCTGTACGTAAATCTCTAAGAGGTGAAGCCAGCAGAGTTTGCCTTAATTTAGGTGAAAATGCAAACCTGACGACAATATTAAATAAGTTTGAAGTCACTTTTGGTACTGTTGTGTCGAGCGAGTCCCTCTTACAGGCATTTTACGTTGAACGACAACTTCCTCATGAATCTGTTGCTACGTGGTATTGTCGCTTAGAAGACCTTCTCCAACAAGCTAAATACAATGCTGCCATTGGAGAACGTCAACTGTCTCGTATGCTCAGAAATAAATTTTGGACAGGTCTACTAAATCAGTCTCTTAAAGCTGCAACTAGGCACAAATTCGACTCTGGCATACCTTCCGAAGAGCTTCTTCGGGAAATTAGAGCCGTCGAGCGTGAGCTCGCCGACGAGGGTAAAATAAGCAACATCAAACCTAGGCGACTCCAACAGCATATTGTTGAAGCGGAAGGTGTTAATGTTCAGTCCCAATTAACTGAAATTATTGAACGTCTTAACCGTCTCGAAACAAGAGCACCAGAGATGTATTCTTCAGATAGTCGGTCCCTTACACAAATTGTCCAAAGATTAGAAGCAATTGAGCAAAAGCTTGATAATCCTAATCGTAGCTCTGGTCGTGGACACGGTCGCAGTAAACGTCAGAGTTCCGAAAATACTGAATTCTCCCCAAGTACTCGGGATTCTTTAAACTAGTAAAGACCTCCGTCACC
>JARFOD010096961.1:0-17024 GCA_031763545.1 Mopalia muscosa | reverse complement strand
AACGTTTCGATACATATGCCTGTATCTTCGTCAGGTGTAAAATTGACTGATAATCAATTTTACAGTCAATATCGGCAGTCAATTTTACACCTGATGAAGGTACAGGCATATGTATCGACACGTTGTGTTCTATCACAAAACAAGAAATGGTTATCCAGAAATTGTATAATTAACTATATACTATAGATAAGAACAAATATAGTATTTGATATAGGCGTGTATATGAGATGTGAGATACAATGTACGGGGCAAATTTCTATACAAAATAAATCCATTGGTTCAGAGAAAAGCTCAAGTTATCTGGTTGTATGTCCAATCGAAACATGTAGGGAATTTCACTTCCAGATTCTTTTGATAGAGCGGAATTCCTTTGACGCTTTTCGGGGTTGTCAGTCAATTCAAACAGAGGGGTCAACTAATGGAAACTCATCGGAAAGAACGGCTCAAATAAATGTAGCTAATCAAGGGGAGTGGACAGTACACAGTATCGGTAATGGAAAAAAGTGACCAACCCTGTCAACCGGACGATGGATGACCACTGAAGACTCCATCCTTAAGCAAAACATTACTATTGCCTAAAGACTATATCACCGGACAAGACAATAAGCAAGCGGGTCCTATACACTAAAACAATATTGGCTTAACAAATTGAATTTCTTTTCGTTTGAAGAAATAAAGTTAATTAATACATGTCGCAATAGCGCCTTTAGGAAAGACGAAAGGTTGATTGATAGTTGTTTAACATTGTGCTTTATTGGTTTTCACCTACATGGTGGCGATTTACAACCATCACACCCACAACCAATGGATATGAGGAGTTTTTGCTCTGCTGGGGAATTACTGTTCCTCCAACGCTATAAGTAAAAACAATATGACTATACTTCAACCACACATAGCCAGTGGACAAACTGTCTCTGCTGATTTATACCTGTATATATCTCTACAAAAATGAAAAAGAAACGACTTATACACTTATACAAGTAGACAATGCTTGGAAAGAATACAATAACTTGATTTTGAAGCGATTCAAATTATGATAACAATTTATTTTTCCGTTGTTTTCCAAATGTCAGTACAGATCCATCTACTTTATCGCAAAGCAAAACAAGATAAGATAATCATTAAATTATGTTCTAAAAGTTAAGAAAATTAAATTATGGATATATTTTTACTTAATTGGACAGAATTGTTCGGGTCAAAATTCAACATGTGTAAATCAAACTGAAACAAAGGACACATATCGAATATGCACATGTAATTCAGTAGATAATTAAAGGGCTTAAAGAAAATACTCCTGGGTTGTTAACAGTGTTAAGTTCCCTGAATGCATGGCGGCATTTTGGGTCGCCTAATCCGAATGATTTTTTTTTTTAATTACAGTTCATGTTATGTATGTTGCTGCCGAGCGTGGGGAAGGGAAGATTACAGATTAATTAAGCAAATTAGGCGCTAGTAAAAAAGAGCAAGGAGAGTAGAAAATAGGGGAGATTAGTTGGCACTGACAAGGCGCATTGTTTAAGATGATAGATTGGTTGTGTTTTTTAAGAGGAGTTACGGTGTTGAATACCAAGGTTTACCACACGTGAGAGCCACTCGTTACATTATAACATCAGCTAGCGTACTCCCACAACAATCAAGTTTAGTGTATGTCTCATGGCACATGTAACGTACTATGGATAGGGCCTATCTTCCAAGTTTGCTGTTTCGGACGTGCTAAATTCAAATCTAAAAAAATATGACCTGAACATCAAAGCGACCTATACTACGACACGATAGGGTAAATGGTACTTCGTTGTCAGTTTATCTCATTCGTCCGGTTACCTTGTTTTTATCTTCGAATTGTGAGAAAGAAACGTAATACATTTGCTGCTCTCGGCATGTTTTTTTCAATCCAAGCAGCCTGACGTTGCTCTTTCGCCTGCAAGCTGCACATGACAACTATCAACTATCAACTACCAATCTGCCACGTCATCAAAACTCTTTTGCGACAAAATGAACTTTAGAAGACCTTTGAAATGCTATTTCACAGATTTATATTAGTTGATATGTTGATATGGTAGTTGATATCTAAATTAACGAAAACTTCCTCCCTGTTACTTTTGCAGAAACGGCAGCGCCAGGCCTGCATTAGCTGTCTCGTCATTTGGTGTCATAGGTTTTGTTTCTTTCATGTCACGTGTTATGATTATTTTAATTACATTTATGCATGATCCCAAAATCACTCAAGTTTTACGCGTTTTGCGAAGAAATGAAATTACGCAAATGATAAGAACCAAAAGTTAGAATGTAAAGAAATGTGGAATAAGTATATGCTTGTAACAGATTGGTGCAACCCATTGATACATGGACCATATGTCAAATCGGTTCATTGCGTGTTATCGTGGCGATAATAATGATGCTTGGAAAATAGAGTACAAAGATGTGAATGTAGACGTTGTCATTTTCAACTGTACATGTACACTTTATTATTGCAGTCTCAATGAATTAAAATGCGTTAGTTTGCATTGAACTGATAGGCCTAAAATAAAGGCTTCTCACAGAAAGCTCTTGAAATAAATTGTCGATGGACACAAAGAGTTGCGCTATATACGCGGTATCTCTTATTGTCTGAGCTGTTCTTATTATACACAGACTGACAGTAATTACTCAACTTATACTCGGATATTTGTTTATCGGAAATGATACCCATTTCTGATTACTATTGTTGGTATGCTACAATGATGCCAGGATAGGGCACATTGTTGCTCTTTTGTATGTCTTCTTTGACTTGCCGACTACAGTGGACGTAACGATGGCTCTTCAGAGGCGAGACTTCCAGGTCTGGTTTCTGTCGAAATATAAAGAATGTTAAAGAGGGACATAAGATCTAAAATAAGTCCATTGAAAATGGGTATAATACGTGGAGAAATCCAGCTGACTGGGATGTGTTTATAATCAAACGGTAAGTTATTTCCTAAACTCCTTGACGAGCATCAAGTGGTCTACACTGAGAAAGTCTAAACTATACAAGCTTCAGTTCTTCTGATTCGGTTGATCACCTTTACCTCATTGACAACAGTAACAATTCGAAACACCTCATTTTGAAAATTGCTTTCGTGCGATTTTAATTCAAATCGTCAATTTGGCGAAAGGTGATATTTTTGTATGATTTGCCACTATGAGTTACACAAATAAAGGAAAGAAATATTTTGCACATAATGAGTACAAATTTTCTGTTCGTGGGGTTCACTCTAGGGTTGTGCCTGTTTTTTTCAACATCGTGTTGTTTTTCTTTTAATCGTGCAATTTCAGGCTTAATTCAATAATAATTTTCTTTAATCGTTCTATGGTGTACTGAACAAGTTCGGCATTTTATGTAATAATGGTAGGTCCATATAGTTTGTCAAACATTCTCACGAGAAAAAGCGGAGTGTTTATTAAACTTCCCGGATTAGCATGGATCTACCTGTCAACCTGGGTGGTTAGGATAAGAAGCTGGTTGTAAGATTTGTGATGTAAGCACGGGTTAGGTGGCAGCTTTCATAGCACACCTGTGGTCCGCCTGCACGACCAGACGACATGGCCAGACATATTGACGTCTTAAAACACATCAATTATCATTAAGTCATCGCCTTTGTTCTTAACGATGCACTTTTTGATAAGCTTGTCATCATCAAAGATTCAATTACAGAGAGTTTATTTTACTGTATTTTCCAATTATATCATTAATCATTGTTATATGAGTTCTATAATCTCAGCGATCACAAATATTCATCAGCTTGACAAGTTATGTCCAAATCTAACATACTCCAAAATATAAATCTCGAATTGGTATGCAACACGTACCGTGTGAACGGCTTTCAAAACAGTTTACCAAAAAGAAACCTTATTGAGATTATGGCCTCAGTGTTTAATCTGGATCAGCTCTATGACAGCACAGACAACGTTATCTATGAGGTCCAAATGTCATCCGCAGAGGCGCACTTGTTACCTCAGAAACGGTTACGACATCAGATGTGTAAGTGTACGTAACTGACACCCCAAATAACATCACACAACTAACCTGTGATTTAGCTCTACTCTGACGATTAGTTTTACTCAATCACTTACTGGCCACGCCTGCTGACGAGCAAACCTTTAATCTCATTCTTACCTGAAAACACCTGACGTAATGAAGTGTCTCCTCAAGTTAGACCTGATGACAAAGATATTTAGCTCTAACAACAAGGTGTCACTGGCTAGGAGATAGGTAAAGACAGGTAATCTGGTAAGCCTAGTTCGATAGTAAGATTATACCATTGTCTGTCTATTCTTTAGGGTCAGTGCTAGACCTTCCAATGGCATCCTTTGAGGGTTCAATAAGTGTAGCAGTCTTTTATCGGATTACCCTTACTATCTTACCTAACAGTCCTCTCGTGCCAGAAAGTCTATTGTTGGGAATTTGTGTGCTCAATTTAGGCAACTTAAATCGTAATGTCGAGAAGGTAACTTGTACAACGCAAATTGTACGTCTATAGTCTATATATGTGTTAGGTGACTGGGCTGCAGAATATGAACAGGCTACCGTCAGACGATTCCTTACTTGAGCCAAAGCCAGCAAAAATTGCATATTTTGAGATATGGGCCATTTTCAGAAAAATGTACAAATAACGGTAAAGACAAACAAAAAATAAAAAGCTTTTAAAAAAAGTTTAAGAGTCCTCTGTCTTCCTATATCCCAGCACATTCGAATATGACAGCAGTGCCCTCTGTATGTTTTGTTTTTAACTGATTAATTAAGTGCAATTAATGGTAACGGAGACAAATCTAAAAAATAATTTTTTTTTCTGTTTTTAAATGTACCAATGTATAAGAATGGGTAAAAAGTACATTGCATTTAACTTTTTCAAGTATCAAAAAGCATATTTGATGTCGAGTCTTTTGGAAATTTAAAAGTATTCACATTTTGGCTCCAATTCCAGTGATAACGGTAAAGACAAATTTGTTTTAATCTTTGAATTTTTTTTTAATTTCAAAGCTATATGACAGCTTATGGCAACTTTTAGTTTTAAAAAAGAACTATATCATAAAAATCAATCATGATTTTTTGCCCAAATAAACTTTAACAGTACTACAAAAAGAGTAGACAGGCTAAAAAATGCCTTTACCGTTTTTTGTACATTTTTCTGAAAATGGCCCATATATAGCATTTTATGAAAGCCCACAATGACAAAGTTTATAAAGTTTACAAATCTCTTCTGCACATGGCAAATAAATGTTTCTTTTGCATTCCGAAAGTTGTAAGTATTATCAATTTCCAAGCTTATATCACACCTTAAGTTTTTTGTATGAACAAGTGAACTTCAACTGAGAACAATAACACTAAAAACGGTTAATTAACATTGATTGCTTTCATCTTACCAGTCAAATATCTTTATACATGCTCCTCATAACGCTAGATGAATCGATATATTTATTTCATATACATCATTTTGGTAAAAATTACGCAATGCCTTGCTGTTATCAGATTCGGTACTTTATACAGTGTAATTATATAAAAGAAATTATCTGAAACTGTCTCATATGTACCCTTTCAGTTCATTATTTAATATGTATAAATTTATATGTATTCTTGTTGTCTGTCCCCACTTGTTCCGTCCGGGCCTGTGTGCATGGTGTTGAATTTAAAAATTATACGTTAATAATAATTCAAAATATATATAAATAAAGGATATAAATTTAAGCTACCATGCAGAGGTCAATTTGTTAAAATAATATATGAAACCAAATTGTTTTATGACATCATTTTGTGGTGATTAGAAAGTGTATATTAACTGAATTTGTTCGATATTTTGGGATAAAACGTTTTCAGCTTGAACAGATTCCCCTTGACAAAATAAGGCAAACACTGTTCATTTAGTTTAGGCAACCAACCCCTATCCCGTTTTCGAATAAAACAATAACTTACATCCAACCGTAATTAGGACAATGTTTGCCGGGCCAAATGTTACATCAGAGATATGAGATTTATTAATTTTCTATTTTATGAGAGTACCTTTATTGTGGCATGTACCCCAAACAAATATTAGCTTTTGTGTTGCACATTGTATATTTAATGGTTCCTAAATCCCACGATGTGGTCTAATAGAAAACTGTATATCTCATGGCTACACATTTTTAAATATAGCAAATGTTTGTTTGTTTGTTTGTTTGATTGGTTGGGATTTAACGTCGCACAAATGGAAAATGAAATATATATCTATGTCATATATATCTATGTGCCTAAGAAGTAATGGTAAGACGTATACTTTTGTGTATTAACTTTCAATATTAATATTACCGATTTATGAGATTGGTCATAAAATTGTGAAGTATTATGTATAAAGTTGTTTAGTAATAACTGAATTCATAGAAATGACGCTAGAACAGTTCTGAAATATATATTCCCGTCACAAATTCAGTAGGTCTTTTAAAGATAAATTAAACCTGTTCACTTTTCTTAATTGAATTCGTATAACATGGAACTTAAAGCTTAGGATAGATGATACATTATATAATTATTCTCTTGTTGAAATTATCGGTAGCTGGTTGTTAAAATTGTAATTCATTGGTTGATCCACTGTGTGCAAAAACTTTGGTAATTTCTCAAGCAGGTGTAAAAGGCTCTTAAATACCTTTGTTTTATTGTCCATACATTTCTTTTACATTTTTTAAAAATCATATCCACTGATATTTAAGATATATTAAACTTATAGTAATATTTTTGTCAATTAAACACCAAATAGTAGATGACGGTGGGTTAAAAATCATGTAACTGCACATAATATTTTTTAGCGGAGATGTTTGAAGCTGCAAACGGGGATGGACTACAGAAGCCATATTGACCAAGGAAGTAGGTAAGCCAAATACGATAACCGATTGACCACAGTAGGTTAGAGAATATACGATGTCTTCGATAACGGTGGACGATCTGAACGTAGAGTAATTAACCCATTCGATGTTCAAAACACCTCAGGTTAAGTACATATTATCTGTTTGCAGTCCGTCCTGGGCTATTCTATAAATGTCCGATTAACTCTGACTACCCCGTTATGTGACGCCAGTTCGGATTTTGTTAACTTACCTACTTTTATTGTAATTTCCACGGATAATATTACCATTAAAGACAAAATCTGATTAAAAATCTGAATATTTCGATGTTACTTCAGTTAAACACCCTCAACTATTTTCCCTGCTCACTTTACTGGCTTACTGTATAATGTAGAGGTACCGGTACATCACGGATACATCATGAAGGAGCAAACTTTCTTATTATAATAACAATTATTGACCATATATTATTTCATAAGCAATGCTGTATCATATAAAACTATCTCAGAGATGTCAGTTTGTTTGATGTCCACTTTAATGTCACACTGCAATTAAATCAGTCTATAATTCACTAAATGGACCTTCCAGCCGTTGATTCAACTCCGTTACATACACACTTGTCACCTTTGATAATCGAAGGTTATTTGTTGCTCTATATTTTTTTAGATGTCCGTTTAGCATGATATTGGATGTCCTATATCGTGTATCTTCTCGTCGACGTTGACCAGTCACGCTTTAATCAACTTTCCCGCGGAGGGTTGGTAGGGGCCCCCTGTTGCCCTGTTGCCCACAGACCTAAAGGGCAGCATGAAGCCGATCAGTTTATGGTGTCAGCATTACGCCCTGTGTTTGCTCTGTATTTTTTCTTTGTTTGTTGGCAGTGGTGTCGGCGGTGGTTATATTAACACATAGGACTGGTAAATCGTCATGTAAGTGAATTCACCCTAAGTACGGCGTTAAACCCGATCAATCAAACAATCCAATTTTCCTGACACACACTCAAATGAATTAATATCTTCATAAATTGTACGTGAAATCTGTAACCTAACTTTTACAGTGTTTTATTAGATTCACAATTGAATTGAATTTCAAATTTATATTGTTTCCTATTCTTTCATCTTCGTTTATTTCAAATCAACACTTTGTCTTCAGTTACATAGAGAAGCGCCAGGCAGTTCATCGAACGATATCCATGTCAAATGAATATTATTTAAATACCTCATTTGTGAATTTAATTGGAATTTATTTGGCTCAAAATGTTGTGTTTATTATACCAAAATTAAGGCATCGTATCTGTTTTCTAAATTTGAGTTGCGAACTCAAAACGCAGTCTGTCTCGACAAATGACCATAAGCTCTCCCCTCGTCATAGGGGAGACTACTCCGAGTTAACAAATATGGGTTCAGCGACCCGTCAGTGGAAAGGTCATCCCGAGTAACCTGTAAATTACACTAGATACACGCTTAACAGGTGGTATTCGTATTTACTGTGAATTTTCGAAGCCTTAAACATTCACAGTTGTAGCAATTTCTCCTAAAAATTTGATGGTGACACTGGCTTCTGGTTTTCTCTGGATTTGAAATCAAACCCTATTTTAACCATGCTTAAAGAGATATGCAAGTAATAAGTATCAGTGAACATACCTCCAACCTGACCCCAGACTTCAGGATTAAGTGTATTCTAGGATAAAACAAAGCAAATGTAATAGTAATCCATGACGACGAAATTTTTATTGTCTGATTTAAATGTATGCCATTCGATAATGAGAAATATTACTCAGTAATTTTAAGCCGAACGGTAAGTAAATGCAACATTGGAAATACTTATCTCCTAAACTTACTGGAGGTTAACTATTTCTGTTCTTTTTAATTTTATTTAGACGCATTTTGATGATAATATTAAGAAAGTCAAACTGTCAAAAGGGACACAGAAAACCTGTTGCCTGGTACCATTTAATTGACCAATGTAATAAAGTCAATTGCAAACTTAAATTTCGTCCAACAAGATGCAATCAATTAATGAATCAATCAATCAATCACTCGATCGATCGAGCAATCAATCCATCAGGCAATCAATCAACCAGCCAATTCAACCAATCAACCAATTAATAAAACAATTAATCAATAAAACAAACAAATACATAAATAAATAAATAAGTAGAACATTAATTATGAACAAATCTATTTTATTTTAAGAGGCGTCCTCAAATCAGCAAATATTGGACAGTGTTTATTGCTATCATCGAATTCTTCTTGAACACATTGTAAACTACAGAAAAGATCTATATTATGTACTGCTATATAGCATTGTCAATTGAACAAACAATTCTTACAAACATACAAATCACGGAATTTGTCAAACAGATTGGGTTGAGCACATTCTAAACGCTATCCAAATGTTGGGTAGATAATATTATCAGCAAAACACACATAAAATCTTGACTTCAAGTGCTTAATTCCTTTGTTTGGCAACCGTATAGATGTATAAACTCCACTCGTATTCCAATTTGCAAAAGTATATAATGAATGTTGTGCATGTTCTGCTGTGTGTTTCCCAGTTAACAACCATCTTTTAAATGATTTGTAAAGATTTACAGAAACCAATTTGCACAACTGTATTTTTTATTGCTATTCACAGAGGACAGTAGTTTCCAAAGAGACATAATTTCTATGTTTTGAATTATTACATATAGTTTTTTGTTAACATTTCAATATGCTCTAACATTTACTTCCAAAATACACATGTGTTAATTCTGATTTGAGTATTTCCATCTATTGTTAAATGCTAACATATACACAGTTTTTACATTGAAAGGGAAATTGTACATTTAAATATCCGCTATCATACCCTGTTTCTTTTCAAATGCCATTCTCACTGATTCACATGTAATTCAACCGGAGCTATTGTGTGAACATTCAAAACAGTTTTTCTTTGGCATGTAAATGAAGGTTGCTTTGGACATATTGTTCGAGTGAGTTTAGTTCGTGTGTGTTGACAGCTGAAAGGGTGTGAACACCGGAAATTACAAACACCTTCGGTTAAGATGGTCAAATTTCTAGCAGCTGCCTGAGGTACGTTTTACATGCGATCGTCCATTTAGTATCTCACCCCTTCCTTCCATCAAGCCGGAGGACGAACAGAATTCATAATGACGCCACGTGTCCTGTTTGCACACACTTTAATATCGATGGGAAACAAATTTGATATCAAATTGCATACATTTTACATATATTTGTTTAATATTACACGGTGTCGTATAAACTGTATAACATATGAAATACTGGTCAAGTTGTATATATTGCTGACAATTCGTATAAGTTTATATCACAAAAGACTAGAAATACATGACATAACAATGGATAGGCAGGAAGTGCCTCCTTTTTAAGCCGCACAAATATGTCCACGACCGAATCCATCTGTAGATATACACTACCATTGCAATACTATACGGTATGGTTTGACACTACCCTTGTCCTTGATGGATATAAATTGCAGAGGCAGTTGTTTGAATTGTCATTGGCTATAAATGTGTTAACTTGGGGGCATAATTGTAATGACCTTGAGTATAACAATTTGTATTAACCATATGGCCAGAATAATGAGGTGGTATCCCACGGTTCAGCGCATTATTGCTCATTGCTAGATACTCGTTGTAAACTGTACCACTATTTGGCTGCATGGACGAGTTGATATGTTTTTGGGAGATCAAGTTATGAGACTGTTGCATGTATGGTTGAGGACTGTGTCTCGATTGAATATTATTAGTTGATATATGATTGTTAAAACTGGAAGCCTGTGAAGTTGACAAATTGTTGGGTGGTGACAAAGTCGTCGTAGGTGGCGCCTGAATAACACCGTAAGACGGCGCTGCTGTGGATGACGCCATCGAGTGTCCCATGGCGTGATGCGGAACTGATGGACTAATAGATACATACTGGTTGCTTGTTGGAGCTGCCTGGTGAGCATTTGATACAACAGGAATGTCATTTCCCCTGGCGGATTGGTGTTGCTGTATTGGGGAATTCATTCCGCTCAATGAATCTTCCGATGAGCTCATATCTTGGATACTATGCGCATTCATTTTCATATCAGATCTGAGATTAGAATTTCCGTTTATGTTCAAATGTAATTCTGCCAAAGACTCGTCAGTTACTGGCAATGTTTGTTTATCGTGATGTGTCGACATACAAAGTGGCTGTTCCTGCATCGAGTCCATATCCACATTCAGGGGAGACAACTTATCCGAGTCTCCTTTACCCTTCTGTTCTTTCTTAAACTTCATCCTGCGATTTTGAAACCAGATTTTGATTTGTCGCTCAGTTAGACTTAAAAGTGCCGCCATTTCAATTCGTCTAGGTCGACAGAGGTACCGATTAAAGTGAAATTCTTTCTCCAACTCTACTAGCTGTGCGCTTGTGTAGGCAGTCCGTGCCCTTTTGGACGGCGGCTCGGGTTCAGCTGAAAACAGACAAAACCACAAAAAATATAATAACAGATTATACCAAGATACAATGGACAATGGTCAGATTATCTTACAGTTTGGATTTCACGACGCAATTAATTCGGTATACACTTCAGCTTAATAGAATGATATCGCCAGGTAAGCTTGGTAGTATATATCGACTAGAATAATATTTATACTATTTAATCAATCAATCAGCCAACAAACAAGTAGCTAAATATAAAAATAAATAAATATATGCAATCAATCAGGCGAGAAAATGTTTAGGTATCATTTTATTCCTGCCATGCAGGAGAATAAGAACGTTAGACAAAAGATAAGGCATCATTCCCGTCCTACCATGCATGAGAATGAGAACATTAGACAGAAATTAAGGCATTATTTCAACCTTGCCATGCATGAGCATGAAAACGTTACATAGAAGTTTCGGCATCATTTCATTCCTGCCATGCATGAGAATGAGAACGTTAGACAGAAGATAAGGCATCATTCCCGTCCTACCATGCATGAGAATAAGAACGTTAGACAGAAATCAAGGCATCATTTCATCCTTGCAATGCATCAACATGAAAACGTTAGATAGAAGTCTCGGCATCATTTCATCCCTGCTATGCTCAAGAATGAGAAGGTTACAAAGAAGTTAAGGTTTGTAGCAATTCTCCACTGGTATCACAAACAAAACTACGTGTTATTTGAGTAATTTCTGAGCGGTTGATGTCTGACAATAGTTTGACACTTGTACATAAGAGTTTTCTAGCAGACTCGCTTTATCATGGTCGTGTAAATGTTTGTAGAATGCCTGAACAAATGGTATTTCCCGTCACCTGTCTTTCCGTGATTGTTTGTGTTTTCTGGTTGGCAATGCCATCAACTCATTTCGCTTTTTTTCGCTTTGGATATATTTTCGATTTATATATTTAGCTACTGGCCGTTAAACCGGTGATGTTATGATGCATATTGAATTGATACAATGGTATACATCAGTTACCCTAGATTAAAGTAGTTATTTGAACATCCAAGAGGTGCTGGAGTACTAGTATTTATATATTTGTGATATTTTTGAGCTGCTAATATATCAGTTTGGGTGGCTTTAGGAGCGGGCTACTTAAAGCCAATATCTATCCCTGACACGCCGTCAAACACAGACAGCTCTGGCGAGGTATGTCTTTAAATCATTTTAAGTCTGTTTCCCCGATAACATAAATACAGCTACTGACAGCTCGTGCAGCAGATACTCTCCCTGTCAACATTCCGTAACACACTCTGCCTGTTCGCCGCTTTTTTTTTTTGCTTCAGTTTTTTCATCTCCTTCATTTTTTTCAGCTTAACTGTAGGTTTTAAATTTGAAGTGCTATCTTCCCAAAACAGTGTCTGCGATTATACTTTAAATATTGTCAATAAAATAACCAAAAACTACTTAAAAGACATACAACTAAAAGCTTCTTTGATCTTTTTTCTCCTTCAATTTTTTTTACGTAATTTTATTTCCTATTTTCATTGCGAGGTTTCGCTCTAGTTGCACCGCATGAAATTATTTGGACCTGGCGTTGAGACATCAAATGTAACGTAAAACATTTTGTTCCTAGTAAACTTCTGGCAAATTATTACAAGATGTTGCCATCGTTTGATACCCTAACGGAAATGACATTTGACACAGATACGATGTGCTTTAAGCAAAGAATTTTTACTGGTTCATGGATGAAGAAATCGTTAAATTCTGCTGGCAAAACCTCATAACAAAGGTTTAAAATTGTGTGCTTTTGTGATATTTATCTTTAACGTTTTTATTAGCAGATACAGATAAAATGAAAACTGAACTAAATGAGAATAAATAAATAAATAAATAAATAAATAAATAAATAAATAAATAAATAAATAATAAATAAATAAATAAATAAATAAATAAATAAATAAATAAATAAATAAATAAATAAATATATAAACAGACAAACAACTAAATAAATAAATAAATAAAATAGTATAGGTCTCAAACAAGAAAATATATTAAGAAAATTAGAAGCATTTAGAACAGAAAAAGAGCATAAGGCATAGTAGATATATAAAGATTTTAGATACATGGTCAATCGTAAATTTTTCAAACGCATTATCAAAATGATTGACTTAAAATAATCACCAATAATCGTCACGTGCATGTAGCGAAGACATTTCACGTCTTTCTTCAAGTGACAATGCCGTCAAGAAACATAGGTATATATTTGTGTTAATTAGTTCAGGAGAAACTTCCCTCTTTATCAGGCAGGCTGTAACACTCACTCTCTTTAGCGGATATATTCTGTGTTAAATTGAAACGCCAGTTTGTAGGCTGATTTATTCCTAACACAAGCTGAATACCTTGTTGGTTACATATTTATAAATACTTCACATACCATGTTAATGGTCATTATTACCTTCTCTCCAGATGTCTGTAGGTTACCCATAGCACGACTCGAGATTAAGATAGTTTTATAAACTCTAGAACATCAAATAATTTATCGACTTTGATTGATCAACATTCCTGCGCCAGTATGATTATATTTTAGAAATATATTAAGGCTATATCAAACCCACTGGCACGTGAATTTCAAGTTATAGTCCCCAAAAATGTGTCGTCAATTCCACCTGAATTGAGTGAAAGTATACAAATGAAAACACAACTTAAGGACGACTATCCCGTCAGAATATTTAAATGAGAGTATGCATGTTGAATTATACTGATTTTCCGGGAACGAGCTAGTTTGTACTCGAATTTTATAACCGAATTTCAATTATTTTTTTCAATCCTGACAATTAGAATTTCTTTCTAAAACGTCTGTATTTGTGCAAACATTTTACTTTAATGTG
Source organism: Mopalia muscosa (assembly GCA_031763545.1). Classification (NCBI taxonomy): domain Eukaryota; kingdom Metazoa; phylum Mollusca; class Polyplacophora; order Chitonida; family Mopaliidae; genus Mopalia; species Mopalia muscosa. The sequence continues at coordinate 2,893 of JARFOD010096961.1, read as the reverse complement.
ATAATTATTACAAGAAGGATAATAATATATGGACACGGAGTCTTGTAATATTCTGTTATTACATCTAGGATAGAAATGTGGACATTGGCTCTTCTAATCATTACATCTAGGGTAGAAATGTGGACACTGGCTCTTCTAATCATTACATCTAGGGTAGAAATATGGACACTGGCTCTTCTAATCATTACATCTAGTGTAGAAATGTGGACATTTGCTCTTCTAATTATTACATCTAGGGTAGACATGTGGACACTTGCTCTTCTAATCGTTACATCTAGGGTAGAAATGTGGACACTGGTTCTTCTAATCATTACATCTAGGGTAGAAAAAGGGACACTGGCTCTTCTAATCATTACATCTGCGGTAGAAATCTGAACAGGAAGTCTTCTAACTATGTCATCAGGGAAAGTATTATGCACACGGGTTCTTCTAATTATTACAACAAGAGGAGTTATCTGGAATCATAATTGTAGCAAAAATAGTATGGTAATCTGGAAACTTCAACTCGTCTTCCGAATATTACCCAAGGGGGAGTAATCAGGCAACTCCTAATTGTTACATCATGTTTAACAATCCTGTCTATTATCAAACGAAGGGAAGTTACCCGGAAAACAAGGCTTTTAATTATTACAACAAGGGTAGTAAGTTTTCCAGTTATGTCAAGGCTAGTAATCTGGAAAATAAGTTATTATTTCTTTTAACCTGGGATAGAAATGCGGATATCAAGTCTTCTAATATATCACCAAACAGAATAATCTGGGGCCAGTTGTTCAAAAATTAAAAAAGAGTCTTTTTTCAACAACCCAATCCATCAATCCATCACAAATTAAAACAAAACCATTCTTATGCGAAATGCTTCTCTGATAAGTCAGCCAAGTAAGCTGGAAACAAAACCTTCTGATTATTACATTTAGGGTGGGAATTTGGACAGTACGGGTCGCGAAAAGGGTTACTTTTAGCTATTCAAACTATAACAAAACTTTACCCAGTCTTATAATTAAAGCGGACATAACAATAAGCCGAAATAAAATTCCAATTGTGGAGCCGTAACTGGAGACCTACCGGTGTGGGGGTATAGACAGAAGTATTCGGGTTCGCCTGTTTGTTTGATAGTTGATCTCACTCAGTGTCACTTAGTGTTGTTATGTTCACTATAGTATCCAGTACTTGAGGTCAGCTCACAATACAAACACGGTCAAGTACTCATTTTGCCAGCAAATAATATGACAAGAAATATGTTTGTTTCTGGAAGCTGTCGTCTGTGACATCTCTTTTAATAAAGGTGTGGTTTGTGGGTTGTTGGGTCGGTTGGGCGGGAGTACGGTACTCATCACTCTGACAGCTTAAAGGGCCGGCGTCGAGTCGCCGGAGACACTTCACGGTGCCATAGGGTTAAATGGTGTCCGCAACTAGATAGGCTCTCAGATTGAAGGGTGAATGGAGCTGTTGATAAATGATAGGATCTTAACTTCAGACTAGCCGTACCTCACTATTGGTATCACCATATAGTCATTTAATAACCCATATTCTCTTTCACCGATTGCCTTGTTTTAAGTGGACAGGGTTCAGATCTCCCCATAAGATAAAAACAATATTGGCAAATATTCAAAACGAATGCCAGTTCTGACAGCTATTTATTAAAATAAAATAGTCCAAACCAGAATTAAGCGACTCGGTCTTATCCTTTTATTTAAGAATAAGAATGACCATAAAAACTACCATATATATGTTCAAAACAGAATTGCGGGTATAGTTGACTCGATCTGTTTGTGATGTCTGTATTGCGTCCTTTGATTGAGTTGTCTTATTTTCTGTCTTGTCTTTGTTTGTTGCGAGGGGGAAGAGGGCGGGGTCCTTTGCGCTGGCACACCACCATGAAATAACCTTAAGCACGGCGTTAAAACCCAGTCAATCAAACAAATAAACAAGATCAAAACAGAACCAGGGCCCGCAGCCGTGGACGAGTGGTAAGCGTTGTGGACAGCTGGTACTTCTTCCACGTGCCACTCACAGGTTTGTGTCGCCTAGTGGACTTCTGTCATATAAAGAAAGTCACAAGAAGTGACTCCGATAATCCTGGTTACTTTAATCCGAGGTTTCCTTCTGGTTTTCCAAAATATTACCAATAAAACATAGAATCCGAAAAATTTGTATACCAACTGTTCACAATTTCCACAAGAGGAAAGATAATACAATGAAACAAAATCTGCTGCATTTCTAAAACACTAGTAATAATGAAGCCACTTAGGTTTGTTAAAACAGGTGATAATCTAAGTTCATTCGTGTCGTTGGTCCTTTTTGAGCCGAAAGAATAACTGAAAAAGTCAGGAGCAATCCAATGTCAGTGACACCATCTTCTCTAGCAAAGAGTTTTATTCAGAGCTACTCTGCATTAGCTCGGAATAAAACTCTTGGCTAGAGAAGATGCTATCTTGATAACAGAGTCGACATGCAGAAGTTCAATCGTATTATCGCGAGAGTGTCTATAGTGGACGAGACTTAAGCCCCGTCTACACGATCATACATTTTTTCAAAACATCTTCATACATTTGTGTGACCATGTTCAAGCTTGTTGTGGATTTCTGTCTACACTGTCCAACATCGTCAAACATGATCCAACATTTGTATGACGATGTATGACCATGTATGATCAATTTAGGGAAAATATTATTTTTGAAAGGAAAATAATTTGTTCAAAACACCCTTTTATTAGCACAATGTATAGCTAATTCCTCCGTCTTAGCCCTACGTTCGGCCTATCACAATCTGTGGTGAAATTTTGAAATTGATCCGCCGCTATCGCTGGCCTCTCAATTAAAGCATATCTGATTTTTCTCTGTTTTATTATATATACACTGAAAACAATGACTAGTATTTTATCTACTTGCAACAT
>JARFOD010096950.1:0-17025 GCA_031763545.1 Mopalia muscosa | reverse complement strand
CAACATGACAGGGTCCCACGCCAGGCAGGGGATTCCCCTTCTGGGTTTCCCGCGTCTCTTGTACGAAGCTGCTGTCCCAGCACCTGACTACTCAATAGTAAACATTACTACATAAATACGTGTAACGTTAATATGTAGTAAAAATTACTACATAAATACGTGAGGGGCGTTATTTTCAATTACTACATAATAACGTGAGGCGCGTCGAAATGACGCCCCTCACGTTATTATGTAGTAATTATCTACTACATAATAACGTAAAACCCTTCCTTATTATGTAATAATAAATGCGACTCCTGCTGCTCTTACTATACTACTCTTCACAAAACAAAAGATCAGCTTCATGTTGCCCCTAACGAGAAACTCCATCCCATTAAAACGCAATCGAGATCAACTGAAAACTTAGCGAAAATATGTTAGATAATTTTATATTTAATAGGCGTAGATCAGAATTACCACGTATGGGCTGCATCAAAATGTACACCAACGTCACAATTTTCCCATCTCAAGTTGTGATCCTAGCTAGCGATTTAAATTTATGCTTATATGCCCACATTTTGACAATCGAAGTCCAATAAATAAGCCTACATTCAAACTCGGAATAAAAATAATTTTTATATTGTATACCGGTATCAAATTTCGCATTTGTTATTTTATCAAAAAGAGTTTTTATTGTTTTTTTTGTACCAATTTGAACAGTTCAATGACCTAACAGAAAAGCTGAATTTTTATTGTGATTTGTTTTCTCCAATAAACATGTACAATATTTGGGATTTTTTTTTTTTTACAAGATGAAGAATAACCAAATCTTCACAGTTTTGATTGTTAGACAGATATATACCGGTATGTAGTTTGTTTATGGTTGAATATGCAAACAAATTAAGATTTTCTACCTAAAAATAATCAATCCACATATATTCCAAGGACAACAGGATTTTGATTTGTTGGTGTTTTTATCTTTGTTAAAATTTAAATAGGTTTATATATCCGCGACCTTCCAGTTCTCTTTTCTTCATCCAGTGCCATATCCACCATTACAGTTTTATTTAATTTAAAATTAATTATGATGTGTCATGGCATATAACAATATTTTTCTTTCTGTTGTGCTTATAAGCTTTCTCAACTCTCAAGGTGCCCCCGAATTACATTTTTTGATTTCATTTGAAAAAAAACCCAACTAAATTGCAAGGGTGGACACCCCCTCCCACTCTCCGGTGTTGGCGAGGATTTTGAATCCTTCTAGCATAAAGTAGACTATTACCTGTACATTTTAGTTAGTAAATTAACACATTCAAATCTGAAATGTAAAGGGCTTGATTCTCATCAGCTCATATCCTTATCTTTATTTTTAAGGTCTAAGTTCGCTCAGAATGCATTTCCCGGCTTCTAGGACTCTCAGAGCTTCCAGGCCCTGGGCGGCCTACGGACCCTGGCCTTTTGTTGTCCGCCTCCTACTTTCACGACAAAGCCTCCTACATACAAATATAATGAAAACCCTGTTTTTCTGTCTGTAGTCCCAATTCTGAGATAAGCTCACTGATAAAATACTGATTCCCTATTCTGAGGTGTGGTCACTCAAAGAATGACATATGCCAAGTGTGCTTATTGTTAACAGTCCATATTCTGAAATGTGCTCACTTATAGAATTCCTTATAAATAAGTGTATTTTTTTGTTTATATTCGGAGATGTGCTCACTTATATAATGCCAGTTAAATCAGTGTAATTTCTGTTTATGTTCCTTTTCTGAGATGTACTCATGTATAGGATGTCTGATAAATAAGTCTATTTTTTCTGATTATGTTCAATATTCTGAGCGGTGCTCACCTTTATACCAGATAAATAGGTATACCTTTTTTGGTTTATGTTCCCAATACGAAGTTGTGCTCGCCTTTATAATACCAGATAAATAATTGTATTTTTTGCTTATATTCCCTGTTCTGAGTTGTGCTCACCTTTACCACTGAAATTGGTATATTTTTAGTTTGGTGATGCTAGTTTTCTCAGCCACTTATCTCATGCCTACGTTGTATGCTGGTGAACACTTATAGCTTTAATTTTTTGTGTATAAATTTGTATATAAATATTTTTTGTTTTTCTGCCATGCTGCGCGCACACAGACTGAGGTCATCTACATGATATGAAATTACTCTACTGTCCCATAATGACTGATGACAATTTTTAGTGTCCTCTTTACTCCACAACCTTGCTTCCATTATTCCGTTTTACTCCGAACCAAATTGTATAATAGTAGTATAGGAACACGATTATCATTTGCTATGACAGAATAAGGAAGGGTTTAGCGTTGTTATGTAGTAAGGAGTTATTACATAAATACGTGAGCGGTGGCATTTTGCCACCGCTCACGTATTTATGTAGTAATGGTTTACTAAATGCTAACGTTACAGGCATCGTTAATATGTATTAAGGCGCTAAGGTGTGGTACCTTAATACATGTTAACGTTACAGGCTACGTTTTTATAATCCCAATGTAAACATAACGTCAATTTTCTAAACAAGTTATAGAATGTTCTTTTATTGTTTAAAGTATATTTGTTGAGATTGTAACCATTGCTTGAACACGATCTTAGCATCGAGATCGAAACGTCGCTACCCAATTATATCCAGAAGTTGAACATCCATATCAGTCGTCATGTCTTTCTAATTTACCAACTTTTACATGCCACTCAAACAAGATACTTAAAGGCTGTTACATCATCATACATATGTACAAGTCCATGTAACAGTGTTATAAGTCTTGAACATGAATTTGATTTTGTGTTAGAATGACATTTGCGTTGTTAGTGTTAATGAGTAAGCAGATTATATACCTCTACTAGTTACTGTAGTAACAGGGGAATACACACCAGCACCAAATGTCGTCTCCATGCAGAATGGCTGAAATACAAAAAGGATTAATATATATGTCTTTAAATCTTGTGTTAATAGATTTACTAGTTGTTTGGCGCAGCAGTTAAGATTATACCAATATGTCAGTCAGATTATGGCTACATGTATGATTGTCTTCTTGTGACTTAGTGCGTCCATGCTTTTAGGGCAAACCTGCCTAAAACACCTCCAACAATTGCTTGTTTATTTATTTGATTGGGGTTTAACGTCGTACTTAAGGCCCACAAATTGCCGGTGACACATTTTGTGACATACCTTTGTACCTGACATCCACAGAGGGACTCAAACACATGAGTGGTACATCAAAGTAGGTTCCATAGGCAGAAAAAAAACTGACATGGCAATAGAATACTTTCAAAGACAAACATCTGTATTGCAGTTGCATTTAAGTCAGCATTGCCACTGACATCATGGACACCATGTTCTAAAACTGTTGACTTTTGCAATTTTTATTTTGGAAATAACTTATCGGCCAGAGATCAGATATTTATCTATCAAAACGTCGATTAAATCAAAAAATCAATGCCTTTCAAAATTAAACAACTTTATCTCTTTAACTTAAAATAATGGATCAAATTTTCAGCTTTATTTTAAAAAAAATGTATGCATTAAACTATTAATCCACATTTCATATCCTAGAGTTGAGAAAGGTTTAGTTTACTGCACATTAAAAATGGTCACCATCTAATACCAATGGTATCCTGACATAGAGAAGAAAAATAAAATGTTGAAGGTGAAACGAACCTGAGATCAAAGAAAAAGTTTATAACTGTTAAATTGTTCTGGAATTGCATTCATCATATCAGCTTCATGTACTTGTCGCCACAGCGTAGCTGAAATACCGCTGAATGTGGCGTGAAACTATAATCAATCAATCGATCAATCATGTACTTGTAGGCCTACTTCCCCCTTTTTTTCTCTCACTCTCTCTCTCTTTCTTTCTTTTTTTTAATTTACATTTTGTCAAATAAATTAAATGTAAAAGTCTAGTTTATTAGTTGTTATCAATACATTAGTAAAGACATAATTCTCATATAAATTCCCAATGCCTTCAGTTCAAAATTAAACAAACCAAGTGATAGTACAACACGAATGTCAACACTACATGTATACAACGCATGTTGAAAAGTGAAAGGATAAAGCTTCTGATTTCGTTACAAAACCACTTCCAAAGCACAATCCCCAAATAATATATAAGCATAGACACAAAGCCTTATCAAACAGGAAGAATTTTAAGAAAAATACAACAGACTTACACCTAATGTCAACTTAGTAAAAGTCTCCCCTTAAGTTCCGCGAAAACTAGACATGTACGTCAAAACTTTTCCATGGCTGTGTACGGGAGGGATTACTTTCCAATACATATATTTTAGATTATTTCGTACTCCTATAAAACAAATATATGGTATTTAAAGCCGCTAAACATGCGGATTGAATTTCATGAAAATTTATTTTCTTAAAATGACCGTACATGATTGTGATAGGCAATATTTTTACTTTTATAATGCTAAATACTGATTACTCACCGATATCCTCAATGCTTGATCTCCGCACATAGGGCGACCAACAAGATGTTAAGAAATAAAGCTACAAACACCGCTGGGAAGGAGAGCTAATTTCGCGGTCACGTTGTGTTCAGCCATTTTCCACATACGGAGGCAGTCGCCGGTAATACTTGTAGCAAAATGGCCCATTTTATACCGCCAATGATACAAGAAAATGCCAATGGATGGGGTCCATCGGCTATTCCCGATCAATTTAAAGACATGCCGTATCAACCATTCTCTAAAGGTGATCGCCTCGGCAAGGTAACAAGAAAATGTCTTGTCACATGTGAGATGACATGCTTGTCGTTGTTGTAATTTCTCTATCCTGTAAATTATGGAGGAGAAATATAGTTACGCTGCTCGATATTTATCAAAATGGGATGATACAGTTGTCATTTGTATTAAACAAACTTCTTATTCATATTTATTTCAACTAGCAATTATGTAGACAAGCACAGAATTAAATCAAGGTATCCATCTGGATTAAATTATCCTGAATATTTGGCTTATACTGTTATGTTTGCCTTTTGTAATAGTTTTGATAGCTTAATAAATAGAAACTACACGGGATACGGTTTAACATCTTCATCAATCTAAAGACTATCTCGTCCACTTCATTGAAAGACCAGAGATAAACTGTGGTAAATCAAATGTGATGATGGTATCAGGGATAGATTCACGTCGTTTTTGACAACCGAATACGGGTTGTCAGAAACTTACAAAAACTCAATATGACCCTTGAAAAACTTAATTTGCTTGCGTTTTATGGAAGAAAAAAATTAATTTATTACAAGAAAACTGAATTCCATTGCTAAAATCTAGAGGAAAATGCTGAATTTTGTTGCTTGACAAAATTTGAATTTGAATTATGACCAATAAAACGAAAAAAACATGTTTCAAAAATCTTTTGTTGTACAATCAATTTCGCGATGTCAGAAAACATTATTTAAAAGAGCCCTGCGTGCAATTTGTCAGTAAAATCACTTCATGTGATTCTGTTTTGTGGTGCTGAATGTTCTTAAGCAAACGATGTGTTAAAAACGTCATTGTTGCTGTTGTTGCAGTAATAATATTATGTATACATATCTGAGCATAACTGATTTCAGGTGACCATCATTTTCAATCCTTTCTCTTGAATAATGTGTCAGATTAAGTAACCACAATGTTTGAAAGAGTAAAAGATGAAAACAAATTTTTTTTAAATAATGATACAAATGCATATAAATGCTAAAATAGCTATCTGTGGCCTAAATTTATTTTTATAAATACTAATGGTCCTAATTGATGATGTTATTTAACTGTACTTTTGTGTTAAACAGGTGTCTGATTGGACAGGTGCTACTTACCAAGACAAGCGATATCTAGGTAAGTAGGTGGACACTTTATGCATGAGAGAATTGAGACCCTTCAAATGCCTCTTTAAAGTTTTTGTCACGATAAGACATTTAATTGGAAAATGTAAAGACTGTGTTAATAAAAAGTAAAATATAACTGTTTTGCACATATTTCCATCAGGGAGGTTTATGAAATAGTAACATTCATTACGATTTATAAGGGTTCTAAGTGGAGAGGGCCAAGGTGTTCATCACACCCTAGGCCTGGGGGTTTTGACTTAATTTTACTTGGTCTCATTTGTCAATTTTCAGATCTTTGTTTTGACCCTTGATTTTGGAAAATACAAAAGCACAACTGAAATATATTTGAGCATTGGAGATACAAAATCAAAATGCCCTCTTCATTTACAAAGGTTTATTTTAAGCTGTTACTTATTAGTCAACTGACATGTTGTAGGTAAATATAACTCCGCGTTTGGAGGAGCTGGTAGTCAGTATGCTTACTATCACGAGGAAGATGAGAGTAGCTTCCAGCTGGTGGATACAGCTCGTGCCCAAAGACCATTGTACCAGAGGGGGCGAAGACTCTTCAACCAAGTTAGTGTGTTAAACTGTGTTGTCAGATGTTCAATAGGAATCAGCAATAGCTTTTGTATTATTATATTTTTCATAGCCCTCTGCTTACGGCAGTTTGTTTGAAGAGTAGCAATGCTTTCTTTACTTAGCACTGGAGAAAATTAACTTTCCAACATTATGGAAACACTTCACATTTTGATTGTGCTACAGTCAATTATTGTTGGAATACATCCCTGTCATATACATGAAATACACTTCAGTAAGGCATAAAACACAAATCAGTCAATATTTGTAATAGGATCTTTGATTCAATAAGGTGACAATATATTCTCACTTTTTTATGTTATCTGTACTTAATGCAAATGAATCCAATTTACAAGGTTTCTCCTTGCTTTTTCACTGTACTGTATTTCTTCAACAGCTCTTTTGAGCCAAACCATAACTCTTGTTGTATTTAGGCTGCTATATTGGTGATTTCCATTCTCAAATTTTACTAACCAGTGGTAGCGAGTGCGCTTCCTGACTGAACAAGCTTCGATTTACCTGTCATGCCTTTCGACCATCAGGTGTATGAGTGAGTCACATGTTGTGGCTCCAGTAATCGCGGCTTTTTTTTTTTTACAAGGTTTCTTCCTGGTTTTCCACCGTAATAAGGCTGTGTACAGTGTGAAGTGGACAATCCATCGCCATATAAGTGAAATAGCCTTGAGTACGACGTTTAACACCAATCAAACAAACAAAACAATCAAATTTTACTGGTACATTTATCTTCGAATAAGCACAAGTAATACATGTCAATCTCAAACAAAAGTTGTCAGAGGAACACTGAGTTAAGAAGTCTGATATTACCTCGATAAAAATGAACCATATTGTTAAATTTTTTGCAGAATAAGCAGCGCAGGGAGCGTGAACGTCGGCAGCAACAAGCTCAGACCAGTATGCAGGCTCTATCTAAAACACATAAGAATCGGGAGAGGTGAGTTATTGACAATGAATACTCGTGCAACGGTTTACTACTTTACTATCAGCCAAACTAAATTCATTTTTTTCTTTAATTTAAGATAAAAATTTGTGTTGATAGTTTGTTCAAATCGTTAAAATTGTGCACTTTTTCCTGTTGTTCCAATTCTCCTGAACTGTGAACATTCACAAAAGTGCTAAAGTAAACTGGAACAATGACAGTTTGGTTGTTTAATTGTGAAAAAACCATCATCATATTCCAAACAAATCAATTTTGATCACTGAACAAATGTGGCTGTGTCTTAGTGGGTAGCATGTGCGCTAACTAATCCTACTTTGATGTACTGTTAACGGTATCAAGTCTGTTAACCATCAGGTATATGAGTGAGTACTATGATGTGGCTTAGGCAATCACGGGGGTGGTTTAATTAAAAGGTTTTCCAATGTAGTTGAGCAAAGAACACTATAAAATTGGCAATACTTCGTCATATAACCCAAATACCCTTGAGTATGATGTTAAACACCAATCAAAAACTAATGTATCATTTTTTGTTGATGTCTTGGTGCTCTTAGTTCCTGGTCGTCACAAAATATATTGCTTGCTATGTCTTTTGCTTGACATAGCCACACTTTGTGTTATTTGCCATTGATGTTTTGGCCTTGTTTTATTTATAATTTGGGTTATCACAAGATAGATCATTAACTGTTATATGATCTATATTTTCTCTGTTTTCCCTAATTTTACCCTCTGGCTAAGGGCCTCGTCATTCTATGAAAATTAACACTGCTGTCTTTACTTACCACTGAAGGAAGATAAACTGTCCAACAGTATCAAAATAATTCGCATTTAATTGTCGTGCTAGTGTCCATTATTGTTGATATACTATTGAACATGGCATAAAACACCAATCAGTAAATGAATGTTTTTAAATCTGTTAGTATTTTGCATGTTTTTTTAGGGATCGCCAAAGACAACTTAGGAAATGGCAGAAGCAGTTTGGCAGAAACACACAAGACAACCGAAATAAGGTGAATAATTTATGTATATTAATATATCATTTGTTTATTGATTCATCTGCAATGACCCGATCTGAACTTTCAAGCGGTTTTAACATTTTTCAAGAGCGGGCACCTGTAGTGTATCTGCTTGTGTAGTTTTTCTACTACTGTATATCATGTGATTTTCTTGTATATGTCCTGAATTGTCTTTGTTACAAGTATCGGCTTCGGTGGTTTCCTTCGTCCATTGGGCTGGTACACCGTCATAGGATTGAAATAACCTTTACTACAAGGTTAAACACCAATCAAACAAAAAACATGCTTCCAAGAATGGACATAGAGTTGACCCATCTTGAAGACAGTTTAAGAGGTCATATGAATGCCCTAAAAATTGTGGCGTTAAACCTCAAACAATTACCACAACCATAAAAGTCTTTATTATTGTGTATTATTAACAATAACTGTCAGACCATGCACTTTTTCCTGTTATTCTTGTTCTATTCCATGAACTCTGAATCTTCACAGAAGTGCTACATCAAACTGTGTGTGGAATGCATTTTCTCAACTTTACCTTCCTGGGAAATATTATTTTCACTCACATACATTAATTAAGAGGTATCAATGAAGATATCTAGTTGATATTGTATTTTTATCCACTACATTTATGATCATGAAAATTGACTAGAAAAAGGTTAATTTCAAATTATATATTTTTGCACAAAAAAGGTTCTGACACAATGAGACAATGCTAGAGTCTGAAATCTGAACCGATTCCATGGTCGGCTGAATAATTTCTAAATAGCTGTATATCAACTGATGTATAGCTGTTCTTAGCATGATCTCACTGATCAGCTCTTATCCTTTTCTCACACAATGAATACAAGTCACTGCATAGCTTAGTGGGGGCCGCAATGGCCTTATCAGCTCCATTCTATGTAAGGCGAACATTTTAGCCCCTTCCTGGACACTGGGGCGCAAGCTGTGGCTTACTGGTTATTGAGCGTGCTGACAAATCCTACCATCCAGGGGTTAAAGTTCATCTGTCCATCAATCATACAATGTGGCTCTGGCAATCGGCTCAGGGGCTTTTACAAGGTTTCCTCAGTGTTGCAATTTAATATGGCATGGAACAGTTTGAAATGGACAATCCATTGTCATATAAGTGAAATACACTTGAGTAGCCCGGGTTCGGGTGGTTTTCAGGTGTCTATATAGTCTCGTATTCTGTATATACAAGGGTCAGTTAATATAAATTACATTTTCTTTACCTTAAGAAGCCTGCTTATTTTACTGCATACACTATTTTGTGATACTATGTATTTGTACACGAAGATAATTGTATTCATTTTTATGTATGATTAATCAAAAACTGTCAGACCGTTGCACTTTTTCCTGTTATTCCTGTTCTACTCCATGAACTCTGAATCTTCACAGAAGTGCTACTTCAAACTGTGAGTGGAATATTTTTCCCGACTATCTTGGTGGGAAAGTTTTTCTCTCACATACATTAATTTTATGATATATTCTGACACCAATTTTATCATGAACCACACCTTTCAAGATAGCATAGACGTAGCGTTGGATATTATTAAATTAATTAATTTTTTTGTTTGACTGAAATCAACATTTAAAGAAATATTTCACATGTGATTATTTTTTTACTTTCCCAGGCTCCTATCAAGAATCGTGATGCTTCAGTAATGGTTCGGGACAGCTGGGCTGTTGTGGAAGAGATGGACTTCCCTCGACTAGCCAAACTCTCACTCCCTAACATTGAGGAGCCTAAAGACCTGTAAGTTTTCTCCAACCAGATTCTGGGTAATTTGCATTTGATGATACCTGCATTTAACTGTGGACAAATGTTCCTGTGGCTCAGTGGGTAGCATGTTCTAAAGAGGTTTCCTCTCGGTTTTCCACCGTAATAAGGCTGTGTATAGTGTGAAGTGGACAATCGTCATATAAGTGAAATACCCTTGAGTACGACGTTAAACACCAATCAAACAAACAACCAAAGAACTGTTCATGGGATCCAGTCTGCCTGTTCACCATCAGGTTTATGAGTGTCACATGATGTGGCTCCGAGGGTATTTATGAGGTTTCCTACTGGTCTTCCACCGTAATAAGGCTAGGTGGCGTGTGAAGTGGATAATCCATCGTCATATAAGTGAAATATACCCTTGAGTACGACGTTAAACCCCAATCAAACAAACAAATCAAATGTTTGTCTCACTTCTAGTCATTTTTTATGCTGCTTTCTCTGACAAGGGTGTTTTTTTTTACTCATTAAGCTGGTATGCTGTCAGTTAATTCAGATAACCTTAAGTATGTCCTAAAACACACCATTTATTTTGTGTTCGTCTAGGACAACTCGTGGTGCAATGGAGTTGTATGATAAGTCCTACGATCGAGTGACAACAAAAGCGGAGCGGAAATTGAAGAGGATTAATAGGATCTTCCATAAAGTGACAACCACAGATGACCCCGTTATCAGACAGGTATGTCCTATACAGGGTTTTACACTTTTACATTTTGCGACATAGCAGAACTCATTTCTAGAAATAATTTGCTATTTTTGAAAAGAATTAAGGAAGTTCTGTTGTTTAATCTTCCAGGGAACAATTTTAAATAAATCTGTTATTGTGAAAAAAAAATTGTGTCAAATTTAATCAAGGAGGAATCGCATCTTGGTGGAGGAGCATTTTGTTACCCTTTAACCCTACAGATCCAAGGGCAAACAGAAGCTAATGTGCTTACTGTGCCTTGCTTTGTTAAGCCCCGTGTTTTGGATCTTGGCTACAAGGGTGGGTTGCTTCATTCATTTTGCTGCCTGGCATTATATGAGTGATCTAGTCTAGAGTATGGTGCAGAGTGTTAAAAAAAAATTATATGGCATTTTTACAACCTTTTGTAAACTTTCGGCCATTTGACACAATGTTGAATTCTGTGTCCTGCAAATGTATATAACTTTATACTCTGGTGGTGTTAAATTTCAAACAAAGAAATAAATTCCATGGGGCGCTACCTGATTTAAGGCATCTCTGTTCCTAATTTACTTTTAAATTCTGTGTTTTATTGGAATACTTTCAAAGTAAGAAGGCAAAGATCACTGAGCATTTGTACTAAAAAAAAATGATTTTTTTTCTTTTTGAAAGTCCCAGCTATAATAAAAAATTGTTTGATTGCTTTAAAGCATTATGTTCTTTATGCTATTATTAACTTCTCTATTTGTACTTTTTGTGACCCGCAACTAAAAATAATGCAGAAATACCTTAAGCCATGTTTGTTTTGTTTCAGTTGGCAAAAACTGAGGGTAATGTGTTTGCAACAGATACCATTCTGGCAACACTTATGTGCTGCACACGATCTGTGTATTCCTGGGACATCATCGTTCAGCGGGTGGGAAATAAACTGTTTTTCGACAAGCGGGATGATTCTGACTTTGACCTACTTACAGTCAGTGAGACTGCTACAGAACCGCCTCAGGAGGAAGGCAACAACATCAACTCCCCTAGAAACCTGGCACTCGAAGCCACATACATTAACCATAACTTCTCACAACAAGTTCTCAAAGCAGTAAGTTCTGTAAAATTTGTAGCTTAATATCAGGAATACTTGTTTAGTTAATATGAATTTGAAGTGAAAATGACTCATGGGACTTATGGGAGAATTGGTACTAATGTGAAAGGGAAGTAACTGTTGGGATTTTTGCTGATTGCCAAGTTATCTCCCTTTGGTACTTGAGGCTACTTTTACCACTTTAAACTTGTAACATACATTCAAGTTATCAAAAAAAAATTGATCAAGACAAAAAAAAGCTGCATTTTAAGTCAACTTTTGATTTCAATTTATTTGAGGAGAAAAATATTTCTATAAAATGGTCTGGAAAATGATGTATTTAGAAACAATATTATCAACAGTATTATGTGATTGATTTATCCAGTGGGATAAATATTTGGAATTATATATTATAGGGCAGGCTATTATAGGGCAGGCTATTATAGGGCAGGCTATTATAGGGCAGGCTATTATAGGGCAGGCTATTAACTAATCAGTTTCTACCAATGTTTAATGTATTCAAGTGTTGCATTATACCCAAATTTAACGAATATAATGTACCAAAATTTATTCTCCAGGGAGAAGACAAGCATAAGTTTGAGCAGCCGAATCCATTTGGTCAGGCCGAGGATGAAGGGGAAGTGGCTTCAGTAGGATATAGGTATGTACTTATATTATATATTGGCTGATTGATTTGAATCTGGATTGTGAGTCACTCAACATTTTGCTCATAGACATACTGCTTTACTCAGCACTGGAGGGACATTAATTTGTCAACTACTGTTAGATAGTTGGTGTATTATACGAGGGTTGAGAGCAACAATCGTGTATCTCCAAAATTGGCAAAATGGAGTTAAGTTTACCAAACCAATTGGTTTTGGGTCTAGTTTATCTGCAAGAAGTGTGTGTCTCCATATCTTACTGGAAATAGCTTTCTGGAACATATAATCCTGATTTTTAATTACTATTCAAACTTGAAAACACAATTTTCTCAGAACAGCTTTTTGGGAGATACACGGTTGTTGCTCTCAACCCTCGTATATATGTAAGAGTCTCCATATCTTACAACACGGTTGTTGCTCTCAACACTCGTATATATGTAAGAGAAACTGCCTTATGTATGGTAATAATCACCATCCAATCCAATCCAGTCTCTTGGGCCAGGCTTTGAATGTCAATCAATTTCAACTTGAGTGGGGAGTGAAATAACACTCTGAATTTCGTTAGTACTCTAATGCCCAATGCATACAGATAGTTTGTTTGGAGTTTTTCAATGCTGCCACTTGAGGCAGATTAATTTTCCAAGAAAGAAAAGAATTTGGCATTTTACCATAGGGCTCATGCCAATCATTACTGTCATATAAAAGAAATGCCCTTAAGCAAACAACTGTTATTCGATTGAATGCTACCCTGTTCACAGGTATAGGAAATGGGAATTAGGGAACGACGTCACACTAATATCTAGATGTGAGCATGACGCCGTCATGATAGGACCCAGTGGAGAAAACCAGTTCATAAATGTGAAGGCTCTAAATGAATGGGATTCCCGGGTGAGTGGAAAATCAAATTAATTTAACTTTTTTATAATGTACAACATGTCAATTTCAATTATAGTTACAGTTCATAAGTAGCCTGTGCTGTTAGGGAGTATGGACGAAACGTGGTCCAAAACGGTCACTTTTTTAAGTTACTGGGTGTCTAGTTTTTACAGTTTCCCAATCTCCTGCATGTTCAAGTTTCTTTAAAAGAGGGTGTCCAAATAAGGCAATTGTTCAATACAGGATGTCCAAATTACAGGTGGACACCCCTTTGCCTTAGCCCCTGAGGAACAGATCATTGTGTGAATAAAATAAACTCAAATATGATGTAAAAACTGTTAACGGCAATGTTTGTGATTTCAGATTGCTGTTATGTTGTTTTGTTTCAGTTTTGTGGTGGGGTGGACTGGCGTACTAAACTGGACTCGCAAAGGGGTGCTGTGTTGGCCACAGAACTGAAGAATAACAGCTGTAAACTGGCTAAATGGACTGTGGGGGCTTTACTGTCTGGATCAGACCAGATTAAATTTGGGTAAATATTGTAGTATTATTTTCGTTATATTGGGATAGCACTTGATAAGTTTGAATAGATTGCCTGACTCTGGGGTTTTTGGCTTTGATTCACGAACAGATTTCCTCCTTTAATTAACTTCTGAACTAGATTGCCTGACTTTGAGGGGTTTGGCTTTGGTTCCCAGACTGGTTTCATCCTGCAACATTTTCTGAACTAGAATCTGTTCATACTAAGAAAGTGTTGTCCCAAAAAGTGTTGAAGTATGTGTATTTTGCCAAATCAGTTAATAAAATTACATAGTTATCAAATAAATTGTCACTAAACACAAGACAGATGAAAATATCTGTGTTCAGGTGTCGTTTGATGAAAATAGAAATGTAATGATACTTTAATTATTCAATATATGCTGTATTAAAAGCATTTACTCTTGAAAAAAACAAAAGCTATGTCTTATTTCTCTTTTTCCAGATATGTATCACGTCTCCACCTGCGGGATTCAGCGAAGCACATTATTCTGGGTACCCAGCAATTCAAACCTAATGAGTTTGCCAACCAGATTAACCTTAATATGGACAACGGATGGGGATTACTTCGCTGTATAATTGACACCTGTATGAAATTGAAAGAAGGCAAATACCTTATAATGAAGGACCCTAATAAAGTAAGTATTACAATATTAGTAGTACTACTGGCAGGGCCTGCTTCTGTGGTTTAGTGGTTAGCGTGTTGGTTTACTAATCCACAGTTGAAGTACCAACAATGAGTTTTAAGTACAAGGTCGACCTTGTCATATTATGGGGCTCCAAAAATCGGGGAGGTGGTTTTTACAAGGGTGCCTCTCGATTTTCCAGAGAGACCAATCTGTCGCAATATAAGTGAAATAAATAGATATGTACTTTGTTTTCATTGTACAGGGGATTACCTTTTATGTACTTCTTAGGTTGATGCTACTTGTTTACCTTATGTGCATGGGTTTTTTTTTTTTTGTTATTATTGACGATCCCTTATTGTTATTTCAGCCAATGATTCGTATATATGACATCCCTGATGACACGTTTGAGACAGATGAGGATGATGACACAGAATCTGAAGAAGAACAAGACACTGATGATGAGGAAGGTAAACATTATAACCATTGGTTAACATTTAGTTTTTCCGCAACCAAGTATGACTCTGCGCTTGGAGGGAACTACCTGTTGTCCAGGTGATTTCGAAATCAAGGGGCTGTCGACCATCAAGTATATGAGCGAGTCACATGTTGTGGCTCCGGCAATCACGGAGGTGGTTTTTACAAGGTTTCCTCACGCTTTCCAACGTAATAAGGCTATGTACAGTGTGAAGTGGACAATCCATCGTCATAAAAGTGAAGAACCCTTGAGTGCAACGATAAACACCAATCAAACAAACAATCGACGCCCATTTGACAAGCACGCTGTGTTATGAGAGTGATAACCTCATGTAGGATGTTAAACCATCAAACTTACAAAGACATTGTTGCACATGCCGGGCCTGATCCATCCGTTATAACAGCTGTTCTTCAGATTGATCGTAACATGATGGGTGCCCAAACTTTTACCCTGGATCAGTCCCTGACTTGTGTCTGTACCCTTTGTTGGTCTTGTCCGCTGGTTTTCTTCACCCATTTGGCTGGCACATCGTAATAGGTTCAGCATGGATTTAAATAGTTAGCCATAAAAGATTCCCATTTTTAATACCATCAGAAGTCTATCAAGTAGAAGTACAAAAACCAGCAATTACCCAGTCCCAATGGAATTGTTACTTTCGAGGAAAGAAAACCTTTCTGAGCTCTTAACAGTCAGTTGTGAGTCAGCCCATTTGTATTAATTGTTAGTTATTTTTCAAGAATCAAAGCTTGAAAATGACAGTGTGTAAGCCATAACATAAATTTGTGTCATTGTCAATGTTTCAGTTTGAGAAATCCCTTGGAACTTTCAGATTTGTTGATTCAGAGCTACTCCTATATTAAGTAACTATGTTTGTGTATTTTTTATTTATTTCAGATGAGCCTGAAAAGTGAAGTGAAAAAAACAAAATATTTTCTTCTGGGTGAAATTTAGGACAGTCAATCCTATTTACTAAATCGAGTGGAAACTTGAATACAAGAACTTGTTTTAAGAATAATCAAAATTACTATTAAATATACATTTAAAAGCTCTGTCTCCTAAACCTTTTTGCTTAAAAAATAGAATTATTCTCTTCTATATATTTAAACTTCTAAATATTTGTTGAAGTTAATGAAAGTTCAGGATAACTGAAATTGATAGTTCATTTTTTCTTTTCTGTAAACATAAAGAAATACTATTACAGAAGTACTCTTTGACATGGTCCATAATATTAATAAAAAATGGTTATGGAACATTCTAGACTTTGTAATTGTTTTATTTTTTGGGAGGGTGATGGTGCGCATTGTAATTGTTTCTGAGTAACGCCCCTGAAACCAGCCCCTTATGGAACCCCATCCTGATCTATTAGGCTTTGGCATTTGTGGCTGATTTATCTATTTCTTGGAAAGGTAAACTCCAGATTAGAATGAAGACAACTATACATCCGTATTTCGTGTGAAATAATTCACTTTCACAAATAATTAGTTGATTGACAATATTGACATCTGCGAGTCATGATATTATACATTATAATACATGTCAGCGTCCACTTCTATCGTTACTGTTTGCCTCATCACCACTTTGGCCATGCAAAACACCAGCGAAATAGATTAACATTGTAACGGGACTGGCCTTAGCTTTACAAGAGAACACTCTCTGGTGATGGAATTCGCTTTCGCGGTAGCATAGAGGAAATCACTATCAGACAACAGAATCGTTTCAGTGAGAAAGATTATAATTACACTGCATCGACAGAAATCGTGCCTAAGCAGTGTTTTGTTTCTAAAACAGTTTACCTCACTAAAATTAAGGACGACTGTGAAGATTCCTCCCCGTCTGGAGCAAATAAACAATTGCATGTATTTTTGTTTCAGAGTATTTCTGCTCGGTTACCAGCGTCCGTCCGTCTGTCCGTCCGGAGCCTAACTGATCCGTTTCCAGAGCAGAACTCTAAAACTATAAGGCCAATC